>KN817642.1:1983-107565 GCA_000827495.1 Hypholoma sublateritium FD-334 SS-4 | reverse complement strand
ATTACTAATGCTCACCTCCTTTGAAACGGACGTCATACCAATGTAAGAATGATATTTGTCCTCGAACACGTGGTATATGTCGGCCGTGAATCCAAGGGTGGGCTTTGAGACCAATTCATCTGAATTGGCATAGCGGAGAACACTGTCGTGAGCGAAAGTTGGCTTCGCGTGTTTGAATGCCTCGAGAGGGAAAGTGGGCGAGTAGAAGAGTTGGGCGTACGTCGCAGTCTTTGTGATAGTTTTCACCGTCACAAGCTCGGAGTCWGTACCATCRTCGACAGAAAGGACGGAGTGGGACGCGCTAGGAGTGCCAGACTCGGGAGTGGAACGCTTAGTGTACTTGACGTGTAGTTTCAAATCGGTGAGTTGACGGGATAAATCGCTGTTGGCCTCCTTGAGCACATCGTTCTCCTGCTGGGTGGTCGCATGGGCCTGAAAATTTGACACCGAAGTTTGTTAGACAGACGAAAAGCATCATATGAGATTGATCAATTACTTTGAAATAATTCTGAGCGACCGGGCCCTCCGACGATGCAAGTGCATCTGCAGCTCTGGCGACGGATGTGTCGCGCATGATTGGACCAGATGCCAATCCGGCAGCGCGTGAAATCGACGAGGCGTGTGACGAGGATGAAGAGGCCATTTTCAGCGAGTCTGTGCAGATGAAGTAGCGAAATAAGGTGCACTGCGTTCCAAAGGAATCCGGGTTGTCGAGCAATGCATCCTGTCTATTAAATAGGACGAGATGCATGGCTGAGCACGCTGCGTAATTGATAGGTCTGAGCTCCGCTCTCTGTCCTGATTTATCTTGCCGCCGTTGCCGTATCGAAGTCGTTGCCGCTTCTGAAGCAAATTTCTCTTTACCGGTCAGTCCTTGCCTTTTCCAATGCACCATGTGCCTAGCTAGTTATTCAGATTTCTTTAAGAGATATACTGCGGCACATGCTTCAGAAATATTAAAACCTCGAGCGAAGTATTTCTCTGTGTTGTACGATGCTCCGGTCATCAGTGTCAAACTAGTGCGTAATAATGCACATTCCTTGCAATTGTTATTGACCACGCGTCCTCCTACTTAGGTCTGCCCTGAAAACGTGGATTGTTTGAAAGTATCTGGGATCCATATTTTCCTTGAAGTTTCTTACATCTTTCTCAGATATTGATACAATGAAGCTGGTCTTTGATTATCAGACTACGGGTGGCTCACAACGGGGAACATCTATTAATAATGCAATAATGGGCGCTAATTTTATGCAGTGTCATGTATTGATGCTTTCACTACGGTGGCACACTTATATGACCCGTCTGATATTACATATTGTGAGAGATGTTCGTCCGACACAACCCTGTATATCGGCAGCGCTTAGAATCTTGAGACTGTTATCAGCCTGAGTGCCCGATAACAATCCTCGGGCTGGACGGCATCGGCAGGCGCCTCGCGGAGCTCGTCCACGCCTTCCCCATGCGCGTGACCTACTACTCGCTCAGCAGAAATCCCGACGCACCTGCGTTCTGTGAGTACTTCATGGAGGTCGACGTGATGCTCTATTAGGCAGACGGATGTGCTCGGCGTCTATGTGCCGCTGCGCGCGGAGACGATGGGCCTCGTCGGCGAGAAGATGACCAGAGCGCTGATTCAGAAGCCGCGTGCGATCACCGTCAGCACCGCGCGGGAGAAGGTCATCGACGAGCCGGTGCTCATTAGCGCGCTTGATGACGGCCACAGCTGTTCTTGCGCGCCCATATGATATATCACTCTCACTGATGCCTCCTGAATGAGCCGGAGGTTAACCCGCGCTTCTTCGACCTCCCGCACGGTGACGCTTACCCCAAACTTCTCCCGCACATGGGCACGGAGAGCCGGGACATGCACCTTTGCGTTGGAAGGGAGGTAGTACCTTATAAGGCTCACCCCGTGGGCCGAACAAAATACACAATCCTGCTTATGCCGCTTCTACATAACAATAGTAAATAATGTAAGAGGGTCATGGGTTTTGTCTATTGTTGGTTATATATCTATGTGTGTAGTTACGTTGAAGTAGTCAGTAGTACGTAGTGTATTAGTTATTGAACGTTATGTTATTTCAAGTCAAATAGTCAAGTATTTACGCTATTAGTCTCATTCTAATAAGAAAAACTTAGTAGTGGGTAAATAGAAATAATAATACGCCGGCAGGATACTTGGTCGACACGTTATAATAACAATTCCCCATTATATTTTCTGACCAATGCCCCACGAGCCTTACAACAGGCGCCAGGATTATAACCCGCTGGCCGRTCATTACAATGCGGGCCGTCCTTATAACTCCGCCCAGATTATAACGCGGCAGGCAAGATTATAAGGAGGCAGGCAACATTACTAATCTACAACGCTTTGATTATAAGGCTAAGGCGAAAATCTGCCTTATAAGGCACTTAGAAGATTTGCGACATAATTTCGCGCTTGAAGTTTTTGTGACGGAGGTGACCAGAGATGGGAGGGCGCGATTCAGTATTCCTTCCCAGAGATCACTCCCTGCGTACGTCCACCTAGCCTCAAACAGCTAGTAAGTCTGTCAGCTACCACCCACCCACTACAACACAAACACCGCTTTAAGTTCCCACTCGTGTGCACCACCACACGACCATGAGCATCATCGCCCAAATAAGGCAGTTGGAATCAATGGTGAGTACAATAGTAAAGTTACGCTCATGCATGTATAGATTAGTACGCATTGGGAGATTCGGATTACGCAAAGTAAGTAAGGCAAGAAGGAAAGCACAAATCTGAACACAGGGGACGAATGGTCCCGCGCCTCCTGGTGCGTGTTAGATACTAATTGGTTCTGGAGCATACCACTTGCAAAGTCGGTTATACTGCGTGCTATACACGTTATACTTGATTCTGAGCGCTTATACAGAGTCCAGCTTTTCAGTGATGGGCCCAATTATCCGGCATTGACGACGCCGACGGAACGCTCCACATTTCTCGATGTGACATCGCCGAGCGTCTCAATATCCCTTCTGACCTAAAGAAAATGGAGGATATAGGCTGCGACCACCACTCGACTTCACCTCTAGAACGACCAGAGGCGACTCGCAGGGTTATCAGTGTTGGCGCGAGCCCCTGCCAGTATAATAAACGCGAAATATTTACTGTGAAAAGTTTGGAGATGGAATAGATGAAGATGACGGCCAAATATATTCGGCGCATGGAACTTCCAAGCGTAATACGAGCCCCGAAACAGAGTTCAGTGCCCTCGACGCTGACACCACTCACAGCGTTTGCAAATGAAGAAATCTACTCACTTCCGGCTGTGCAAGCACCCAGACGCGAACGGCTCTGCGATTCGCGAGTTCCGGGAGGCAGCAAAGGTTCTGAAAAGACAACCATAGATAAGTACTTAGTACTTAGCCCGCGCGCACCTGCCCAGCGCACGAGCTCCAGATGTGCATAAAGTAACGTTCCCCTACCCAAAACACCGTCCCAGCCTTCCCAATCCAGCGCCCCGCTTCCCACTCGAGCAGCGCACCCCAACACGACCACGAGCATCAGCACCGACTCGGAATCAGGCAGTCATTTGGATTATAACAGAAATGGTAGGTACAACAGTAAGTATGTATACACCGGCGCGCGCGTGCTTATAGTACAGATTGAGCAGTCAGATAGCTTGAAACAAAACACCGAGGCAAGAAGCAAAGCTGAGTAAAGCAAAAGAAAACAGGGTCGATAACCGCCCCACCTATACAAGTCCGCGGCCTGAATCCAGAGTTCACAGCGCGTACTCCTCCAGCAGTTCGCGCACGCTGCCCATCGTCGGTGCGGCGCGCGGCGCAAACTGCACAGAGAACGGCAGCGGGTGCGTGTTCGCCGACGGCGTGAACGCGAGGTCGTCGATAGGGTGCTCTTTATCCTCGGTGATCATAAACGCCCACAACATCAGCGCCGTGTTCAAGAACACCGACCTATCCCCAAGCAACACGTCAGCACTCGTAAGAGGAGGAGAGGAGGAGGAGGACGCACGCGGTCGCCATGTGCTGCCCGGGGCATACGCGCCGCCCGTTCCCGAAGCTGAACAGCCGCAGGTCGTCGCGCAGCGTGCCGTCCGCCGCAATCCAGCGCTGCGGGTCGAATTTCTCCGGGTCGGGGAAGTATTCGGGGTCGCGCCCGATCGCCCACGGGTTCGCGATCACGTCCGCGCCCTTGGGGATGCGCATCCCGCCCCACACGAGGTCCCGCGTCGCCCTGTGCGCGAAGCCTGCATATAGAGAATATCATCAGCACCACCACGCGACGCGAAAAGAGAAAGAAACGCACCCCCCGCGCTGACGGGCCGCCACCGGAAGCTCTCCAGCACGAACGCCATCGTCTGTGGCAACGCGCCCTCGTCCGCGGGCGTCGGCGCGCGCTCGCGGCCCACTACCGCATCCAATTCGCGCTGCACGGCCGCCTGCGCAAGTGGGTGCAGCGCCGCGGCCATGACACAGATGGAGATCGCGGACGCGGTGGTGTCCGAGCCCGCGCCGAACATCGACCCGGCGAGGTACGCCATCTCGCTCTCGGACAGCTCGAGCTCGGCCTGCCGCTCGAGCAGGTACTTCCCGAAAGAGGGCGGGAGCTCCTCGCCGCGCTCGGCTTTGCGCTTGAGCTCGGACAGCTGGGACTTGAAGAGGTTGAGTTCCTCGGCGTGCCCGGCGTGCAGCTCACTGAGGTAGCCGGGGATGTATCTGTTCGTTAATCATACGAAATTATGATTAGCGTATTTTCGGCGCAGGCAGGGGGAAGCGCACCGGAGGAAGGGGTACGCCTCGACCTTCCACACGCCCGGGCGTAGCGTGTCGCCGAGGCGCGTCAGGCAGCGGTTGACGGCGACCACCTCCGGGTCGGCGTACGACTTTGGGTTCTTCCCGTACGCGAGGGCCATGACGACCGCCGCGGAGTATCTGTAAGGGTTATAATTACATGCGCATGAGTAAACTAAAGAACGGAACGCACCGCTTCGCGTGGTCCTGGTGCCGCGCGGGGTCCGCGACGATGTCGATGATATGCTGACGCGCGTTCTTCATCAGCGTCGGCGTGTACGACGTGATCGCCTTTGGCTGCAGGTGCGTGTGTATCGCCCTATCGCACATCGCACGTAAAGATTAGCCCGGACCCACACGCTTGAACAGAAAGAATGCACGAACCTGCGCATCTTCTTAAAGCGATCGCCTGCGGGCGTAAGCAGCATGCGCATGCCCCCGGAGAGCGTCTCGCCCGCGGCGATGTTGCGCGGCCTGTCGACGAGCCACGCGCCGTCGCGCTCCATGATGTCCACCGCCGCCTGCATGCGCCCGATCACGACCGTCGTGCTGAAACCCTGGCGCAGCGCGAACACCGGCCCGTACTGCTGTGTCCACTCCTCGAACTTTCGGTACGCGCTGCACAAGGCGTCAGCGCTCTGTTAGCAATGCGCATGTGGGTGTGGGGCTTACAATGCAGGCGGGAGGGTGTTCCCGAGGATGCCCTGCGGCGGGCCCGGCGGGAGTGGGACGTACGCGTGGGTGGTGAGGTAGTGCCGGATGCACGCGAGCGCGGTGAGACACAGCGCGACCGCGGCGATGCTCTGCGGGTGGAGGAGGACGGTGGCGAGCGACATTTGATTGATGCTGATAGCACCCAGAGAGCACACAGCGGGCAACTGAGACGGCGGTGGGGAACTTGAGGAGCAAGATCCGCGCCGCGTCAGTCTTATGTAGGAGTGTTGCCCCGGTCACGCGCCGCGACTTTGGGTGGGTGCGGGTCATGCCGCGCGAAGCGAGGCGCGGCGGTGCGACGCGTGCGCAGCGCAGGCGTGCCTACCGCCGGGGAGGGCCTTGCCCGGGAGCGTTGTGATTGGCTGCGCGCCGATCCCGGGCGCAAAGGCGGATTGGCTGGCGTGATGTGGGTGGGGACGCGCGCCCGCGCACGCCGCACGGCAGACTCGTTCGACGTCGTGAAAATGAGGCCCGTTATTGCTGTGAGCACGCCGGTCCTCGCCCATCGGACGCGTCCCGGTCACGATCCTCGGTCCGGGGAGCTATTCATGGATGAGTTATAAATGCCAGGGTTGCTTGGAATGCAATACTAACTGGCCTCTGTCCTCGCTGGTATGCAGCTAAGTCTGCCCATTGCCCGGCCGCCGAATCGTGGTTCTATAATCCAAATGACGTCGGTGCCTCGATGACTTGAGCGGAACTCCCGAATTTTGGATGCGATAGACACTGAGTAAGCACCGCAGAGGCAATTCCAGGATATACAGTTCATCCGCCTCCTGCGTAGAGGTTGCCAACAGCCAAAGAAATGGTCCGCAACCGGCAAATGCTAAGAAGTAGACTCCATTATAGCGACGCGATTGACGCCCAAAGGAAGAGCACATAACTCGTGATAGCAGATCCGTCGATGGGTTCGCGCACGGAATCGGAGCAGACATGGGCACTGACACCAAGGCACTTCGGGGGAGCAGTCGAGATGTTGGTGGAACCGTGCGTAAGCGGCCCTTGCCCTTTGGCTATGTTCGTTAATAGCATCCCAGTTACCCGGTTCGGATATTCTGCGCCAGTGGCCTGTCTGTTTTTGGTTTGCCCGGACGTTCAAGGTTTTCTGGGTGCGATTGCAACTCTGAGCCGGCACGGCTGAAGCGACGCCGCGTCTCTGGGATATGCACTTCATCATCAGCGCGTAGAACTTGCAGCAACCGAAGTAGTGATTTGTAGGCAAGAACAAAGCCCACTGTCAAAGAGCCCAAGAGGCCGCGAATTTGGTGGGATCACGGTCCAAGCTTGCCAGGACCTGCGTATATTCGTCTGTGTTAAACAAGACAGAGGACACATGGGTGACGATGGTGGTGGTACGGTCTCTCGAATGTATGCGCGTCGCGTCCGCTGGCAGATGGAAGACGTATGATCACGTGATATGAAGGGCACGTCAAGAAGTTTGGCACTGCGCGTCGCGCGATGCGGTCCCTGGTTGTGTCAGGTCTGCGACGGCGGTGGAAAATGCGGATAATCTAGCCGGGTATGATATTGAAGAAGATCGCCTCCGCCAGCTCAAGAACATATTGCTTTGATATACCGACATGAGCAGCCTGCGCACATATCGCATAGTATTACCGCAGGGCATCGACGTTTCATTTCCAGTTCAATGCGGACAGCGCCCCGAGCAAGGTCCGCGAGGAGAGTCGCCGGCATGCAAGTGTGAAGCGAATGTTTTCTCTGGCCATTGAACAACGGCCGAGCTGTTTACGGTCATTGTACAATGTACAGCGCCTCGGCATATCCAATCACACTGTGAATAGGTAGACCAGTCCAGTAATATCGCGCCGACAGAGGCACCAGCGCGCAAGAGCGCATTTTCCTCCAGAGTCCAAGGTTACCGCACATTTGGTGGGGCCGGCGGCAGCTGCGAGTCTGCGACCAACTTCGGGGACGTTAACTTGCCCATGATCGACGGATTACGTAAGAGCAGTCTGTTCAAGAGAAAAGTCGCTGAAGCTGTTGCAATACGAATCGCAGAGGTGGCGCACGGCTCGGGGCAGGGACGCGGAGAGGAAGGGGCGAAGTAACCACCATTCCGCTTTCAATTTTAAGTTTTACGCGGTGCCCGCCCTGCGGCCTGTGGAGTTTAAACCTCGCCGGGTGCGCCCGCACGGCACCTCGGCGACGCGCGTACGTACAAATTCGCACTCCGCGCTGACGAATCACAATTTCAAAATCTCCTCACTGCCTCCGCACGCCCGTTACCACTTCACCACCACCAACAACACGAACACCAGCACCACCAGCACCCTCAAAACCGATGCCCACGCCCGACCCCGACCCCGGGCCCGACCCCAACCCCAGCACAGGCACGCACCGCGCAAACGCAGGTGCAGACGAGAAAGCGGAAAAAGCGGGATATGCAGGTAAGTACGCCTCCCCTGCCCGCGCACAGCGTCGTTCATCCGTAGCCGCCTGCATCGCTGAACACACCACCCCGCCCCGCCCCGCGATGGTGACTGCGCACTGAGCAGACCGCGCTGCGAGCGGAGACGGGCGCCGTGGCGGGTCGCGCCGTGCGTACGCTGCGGAGGGGGCTGAAGGCCGCGAGCGCGAGCACAAGTACGAGCACGACAGACGCCATGGGCACGCGCGTGAGGAAGAGAGCCGCGGGGCGCGGTATGAGAGGGAGGAAAGCAGCCATAGCCGCCGCCGTGCGGAGGCGCCCGCGGGCATGGAGTCGGAGGTACGTCGGCTGCCCAGCGACGCCATTCATGCGCTGACGGCGGTACAGCGCTCGTCCGCGTCCGCGCGGTACCGCAGCAGCCGCGACGCCCCGGACGACCGCGACCGGCGATGGGAGCGGGGGCACAAGGCCGAGGACGAGGTGCGCCGGCACTCATTCGGCACGGGATATAGGCTGACTGTTGTCCTCCGTAGGACCCACGCCACGCGCAGCACTCCTCGCGCTCGTCGCACCGCCGCTCGCCGTCGCACGACGCCCACGGGCGGCGGCACGCGGACACGCGCCGGCCCGACCGCATGGTACGTCCCCCCCCTGCCTGCGCACACCGCCGCTAAGTTGCCAAGGTGCATCTCGCGCGGCGTCCCTCCCTCTGCGATGACTAGGCATCGGACCGGCCTGACCCTGCGCGCGAGGACAGCGCGCACGGGACCGGACACGACGGCTCGCGTGAGCGCGACCGCGAGCGGCGCCATAAGAGCGACGGGCACGAGCGCGCGCGCCGCAGGCGCTCGTCCTCGCGCGACTCCTCGTCGGCGAGCGACGTACGTACCTCGCGCTCGCGCCACCGCTCCGGGCATCGTCGTCGGCACAGCGGATCACGGTCGCATTCCCGCTCGCGCTCGCGTTCGGGCAGCCGGGGCCGCAGCCGCAGCGCCAGTCGCGAGCGCAGCCATAAAAGCAAGGACGACGAGGGCCGGAAGAAGCGCAAGCACCGGCGCAGCTCGGAGTCGCGCGAGCGCAAGCGCCGCCGGAGGAAGGAGAAAGAGAAAGAGAAAGAGCGCGCGAAGGAGAAAGAGAGGGACGGGAGGGACAGGGACAGGGAGAAAGGCAGGAAGCGCGCGCACGAGGAGGAGGAACGGCGCAGCGTGCTAACGGGGAAGAAGGTGCGTTTGCTTTTCCCTTTTTTTTCATAGCTTTTTTTGTCCCCGTCGGGCGCGTGGGCCGCTGGGCTGAGTGAGGAAGGACGGTTCGCTGATGACGCCGCCGCAGATCAAGCTCAAGGTGAAGCTCGACAAGGAGGACCTCGCGCGCGAGAAGAACCGCAAGGACCTGCTGTCGTTCCTCAATTCGACGCTCGGGTGAGGCCTTGCGCCGCCGCCGCGGCCACTCAAGCCGCAGCCCCGTTCATTCGTCAGTCAGTTCGTCAGTCAGTCGGCAGTCGGGTGTGCGTTTCTTCCTGGTGTCGAACCCTGCTCCTGGCCGCCTCTTTCCTCCTCCCCTTTCCTTCTGTGCGCTTCTTCTCTTCGAAAGTATATCATCCATTGCGCCCCTTTCATTCCATTCCATTGCGAAGTGCAGCTTCGCGGTGGCCGCTCGCCGCCGACGCGGGCGTGTTCTGCTTCCTGCTTCCTACGCGGTCTATTCCTAATTCCTCGTACATTTGGTACGTATCGATAGCGGCGGTTTTGCTTGTCCCCTTCATTCGTTGTCGTATGTACTTATGGATGATGTGTTAATGGATGAGCGTATTTCTGTGCGTGAGCGTTCTGCTGCTTTCCTTCCTTCCTTCCTTCCGTGCCTGGTGCGGGGCTTTACGGCGTGGATGATGCGGGTGACGACGATACTCAGTGACGGCTGCCTGGCGTGGGAGCTGGACGGGTACATGGATGTGTGGTGGGCGTCGGAGTCGTGGCGGCGTGCACCGGCCGTGATGGGCAGTGATACTCGTATCGGGCAGTGTATATTTGAACACAGCGCAGAACCGCTTGTGAGCTCGAGCGTCTGCGATGACGGCGCGGCGTCTATTCTTGCTCTGCGACGCGTCATACGGATCTCAGCTGCGCGCGAGCACACGCTGCGGGGGCGCGCGCTTGGCGGTGGGGCCCCGCGCGGCTAGTTGAGCAGGGCACACGGAACTAAAGGTGTGCAGATGGCACTGGATAAGTATGATGCTGTGCGATTGCACTATGGGTCGACCCGGCGGCGCTGTCGCCGTCGGTGGCCCTTGTACTGGTCGTGTCCGAGTACTTGCCCTCCCGTTCGAGCTTTCCCAGCGATTTCCAGCGTCGATCCACAGCGCATTCTGCGGCCGGGCGGTATCAAGCATCGGGAGAGCAAGTACGTTGCGGCGGCGGCGGCGCGCTCCCGCTCCTATGCGTACGAGCTGGAAGGCGCGCCCTCTCCGGACCGCGGCGCTCATCCCCCTGATTCCTACTTAGTTCATTAAGTACGGGAGGCGCCGGTGCGGATGTGGGCGCAGCGCACCGTGTGGGATTTCACAGGGTTGGGTATATTTGAATAATTGAATGCAGCGCAGAAATCGCTGTGCGTCTGTCTGCGATGACGGCGCGGCGTCTATTCTTGCTCTGCGATGCGTCATACTTACGGATCTCAGCTATGTACGCGGCGAACACACGCTGCGGGGCGCGCGCTTGGCGGGTTGCACAGACAGTGCGCACGGAACTGAAGGTGTGCAGATGGCACGCTGTGCGACTGAATCATGGGCGCACGCGGCGGCGCTGTCAGTGGCCCTGGTACTTGCACGAACCCCCAAACGTTCACGTTCAAGGTTTCACGTCGAATGCAATCGTCAGTCCACTGGCGGTATCAAGCGTCGACGGTAGGGATTTCGCAGGACTGGGTATATTTAGTTGAACGCAGCGCAGAATCGGAATAGCTGTGCGTCTGTCTGCGATGACGCCGCTGTGTCTATTCTTGCTCTGCGGTGCGTCATACGGATCTCAGCTACGCGCGGGCACACGGGCGCGCGCTTGGCGGGTCGCACGTCGGACTACTATGTAGTAGCGGCGGGGCTCCGTTGCGGCTATGTGGTTGCGCAGCGCGCATGAAGGGAAGGTGTGCAGATGGCACTGGATATATGTAATATACGATGCTGTGCGATTGGATCACGGGCGCACGCGGCGGCCCTTGTACTGGTGTTGTCCGAATATGTACCCCGCCGATCGAGCTTGCACGTCGAATTCAGCCTGGCGGTACTAAAGTATCAAGCGTCGAAGGTATCCGTAGTGGCGGCGGCCCGCTCCTCCTTAAGCACACGAGCTAGAAGGCGCGGCCTCTCCAGACCGCGGCGTCCATCACCCGAAGCTCATCGCGCGTGGGAGCGCGCGCCTAAAAAAATGAGGGTCTAGGCGTATAGCTATTAGCGCTCGTGGGATCCAATTATCATGCTAGCATACATCTGACAGACGCAGGGGGAAGAGATCCAGACCCTCCTACATCGGAGCGCCCCGTACGTCGTGCGCAGATCAATTTCGAGCCGCCCCGGACCGCGTGCCCGGATCAACGCGCAGGTGTATCGGGCGTGCAGCCCACCACATCTCCCCGATCAGCGTTCCCTGGTCTAGGCGAGCACAGACGAGCACCCGGGTGGCGCAGGCTAGTGCGCGCTATTTCTGCGCGCCCGGGGTGGTACGCACGGCTCGGGCAATGCTCGGCGCACCCCCGGGCGTGCTAACGTTACTTACTCGGGAGTCTGAGGATTAAGATTAAGGATGTCGATGAGGATTAAGATTAAGGATGCGATTGCGATCAGCGGTGGGTGGATGCAGGCAGGCAGGCAGCGGTGCGGCGGCCAATGGCACGCGGCACATTTGAATTTTGCGCAGTGATGCAGTGATGCAGCGTGGTGTGTGTTCTATGTACTATAGTACAATGGGCTACATACAATGGGGCGTCTCCGCGTCGCTCGGCGCCGCGAAGCATGGTATGGCTTCGCGCCGTTCGTTGGACCTCGTTCTGGATGGAAGGCTCGGGCGTGCAGGGGGCCGATAATCAGACACGTTCATGCAGCCATCCATGTACTTGCCAGGAGACGCTGGGGCACGCCAAAGCGGTGCAGCCCAGGCGCGGATTAGGCCCGGGGGCAGTAAACCACAGACGATCGTGCCTGCCTGATGGGGCGCCCGATCCGGGTATATATAAAGCGCCAGCAGCGCGGCGGCGAGGCGAAGCCCCAAGATTTCACCGCGCAGTGCACGCGCGCCGATTGCTATTGCTCATGACCTGGATTCTCGCCCCGCCGCTCCTCCACTCTGCGCTCGCCTTCCTCTCGGCCCTGATCGGCCTGATGCTCAGCGCGTCCTTCTATAAAGCTGCGCCGCGCGCGCAGCAGCAGTCTCCCCAGCCCCAGCAGCAGCAGCAGCAGCAGCAGACGACCGCGCCCGCGACCCCGCCCAAGCGCAAGCGCTCCGCGCTCCACCCAACCCCAGCCCCCGCGCGCCGCCCGCGCCCGATCCCCAACTCCTACTGGGCGACGCCCACCCTCCTCGCGTGCGAATACCCATGGTGCCCCGCGAGCCCGCACACGCCCCCGAAGCTCGACGCGCTCCTCCGCGCGGGCGTGCGCACCTTCATCGACCTCACCGAGCCGGGCGAGCTCCTCCCGTACACCCCCGCCCTCCTCGCGCGCGCAGCCCTCCTCAACATCCCCCCCTCGGACATCGAGTACCGCCGCTTCGCGATCCGCGACCGCGCGGTCCCCGCGGACCCCGCGCTCCTCCGCGCCGTGCTCGCCGCGCTGCGCGACAGCGCGGCGCGCGGGCGGACCGCCGCCGTGCACTGCCGCGGCGGCATTGGGCGCACGGGGACGGTCGTCGGGTGCTGGCTCGTCGAGTGCGGCGCGGCGCGCGACGGGCGCGCGGCGCTCGCGATGATCGCGCGCGAGTGGAAGGGCGTGGAGAAGTGCGCGCGGTACCCGCACAGCCCCGAGACGGGCGCGCAGGTCGAGTTCGTCGCGGGCTTTCGGGCGCTGCTCCCCCCGCTGCCTGCGCCGCGTGCGTGCGCGACCGCGTAGCGGCCGCCGCCGTCGCAGAATGCAGTACGGCCGACTTTCGAGGCGCGGCCCCAGGTGCGTGTCTCGCACCGTCTCACCCGCCCGCCCGCCGGATCCTGATCGCCAGCGCAGGGCTGATGATTGCACCCGGGCCCGCCCGCTGATCGAACTCCACCGCCTTATCGCGCGGCGCGGGCGCCAGCGTAGCCCCCCAACACCCCCCAACACTATCCTACCACCCACCACTATACCACACCACACCCCGCCGTCTATTTTTCCTTCATGCTTCACGCCGTCTCACGTCTCACGTCGTCTACCACGCACTGTACACTACCAATCTTCGATCAATTTCAAACTGCCCTTGTAGCTCCGGTCCGGTCTGCGTCGCCCGCGCGTTTCCTTGACTCTTGAGCTTGAGGGAGGTATAGGTGATCGTGTGCACCTGCACCGCCGATAATACGACGTTCTCGCGCGATCGCGGGTGGTGCCCGCCGATATCAACGCGGTGCGCGTGCACATGCATCGTGGCCGACGAGAGCATTGCTTTAAGTATGTTTCGAGATGCACGATCGAATTCGCCGCGCAGCTGAGGGCAGCTCATCTGGCGTACCCCAGTGTGAGTGAGGTGCTCCCGCTTCACGCCGTATTTTGTCCCCCCCCACCCCATGACCGTCCCGCGGGCGTCCGCGTCGCACGCCTATATAGCATGGGCGCGCCGCTGTTAGTGGCGTCATTCGCGGAGACGCACGCGGACGCGGAGTTCCGCGTTTCGGCGCGTTGTCGTGTTTCCGTGCCGTGGGGAGGTACTGCGCTGCGCTGCAGCGCGCACAGTGCGAGGCGTATACCCGTGTATTGTTTTTCGTCTATGTATGATATTTGCATAATTACTCGAAACACTGGTGTATTTGGCACGGTGCATAGGACACTCAGGTCCAGTGGCCTTCTCTGTACTGCTCTTGCTCTGACTCTGGTGTTCCTTCTACGCTACGATATACTAACGTACCACGGTCCTATGGTGATCTATTTGCACATTTATTCCCACCCCCCGCCCCGCGTCTGATGGCATGCCCCGCGCCCCCCAGGAAGGTTTGTATCCCTCAAACACCACACCACGGTGCTTAGACTGGTATTTAAAGTAGATAAATCATGCCTATGGCACTTGAATAAAGTTATAATGGTAAATTTGTGATGAAACTCGCGTAAGGCAATTCTTCTTGGATTCTTCGGCAAATCGTGAGAATGCGGCAAGGAACGTGGGAATCATGAACTTCGTCGAATTATCGTGGTCAGTGTGAGCGCGTATTTAGCGCTCAGCGCTCATCGACATCGCTGTAACAAGTATATATTTAGATAATACAGAGCGTACACAGTATGTGTGATACTACATGCCTAACCCTTTTACGAGCGCCCAGATTTACCGCAATAGATAAAGGTCTTCATTGACTCGCTCGACTAAGTACCTTGTTAGTGCTATCGTATGCGTGGGCGCCAACCGAGTGCGTGGGCGCCAACCGAGTTGTCGCTCCTGCCATGACCAACCGCTAGACCGTCATCCTTCTCCCCGTCCCTCGCCGCTGCTCATGCTTGACCATTAACGCATATGGGCGCCTGCTCCGACTAGTAGGTTTCGGGTGGTGTGGTGCTAAACCGGCGTAACGAAGGGCTTCCAGAATGGAATCCACGAGATAGGTGCACATTATGATCAAACCCGTGTATTTAAAAGTAAATAACAATCCATCTACTTACATATCTGCATGCCGCCCCCCGCAGCAGGAGTACTTACATACTTGTAGCCTAAACACTGATATGTGATTTTTTTTGCTTCTAAATCTTTTTAGGTACTATATACATTGTGTATGTGTTTTGTATTGCGGTAGGAGTATGGTGCAGGGGTAATTAAATGATATGAAGCTTCCTGGGGGGCGCGGGGCATGCCATCAGACGGGGGCGGTGGGAATAGATGTGCAAATAGATCACCATACGGTCCGTTCCCTTCCCCCCCCTCCAGTGGCCCCGCGGGACGCACAAATGAGTGAATGAAAACGCGGGTCTGCGTAAGGCTATTTCGCATTCGCTGCGTTTCATCATACCCCTGCATGCATGGGCGCCTCCCCCCTGGGTGGGGATCCACGCAAAACGTGGTGACCGCGCATGCACGCATGCACCAGCTGTGCCGCAGGCTCCAAGCGCCGTGCTTAAACTTCAATTGGCCCGCGGGACGCACAAAATGAGTTAATCAAACGCGGGCCTGCGTATGTCTATTTCGCGTTCGCTGATGCCTGCATGGGCGCCTCGCCCCCTCGGTGGGGAGTGTGAACCCCACGCGGAAGGCGATAATTGTGCGTGCATGCATGCAGGGCACAAGCGCCGTGCTTGATTTAAGTGGGTCGACCGGGCGCCTCGCGCCTTCGCGTGCTTCCCTGGCCGCGCGCTTGCTCGACGCGCTTCCGAGCCTTGCCAGACCCCAGCTGCTGGGGTCGGCCTGACGGGGCAAGGAACGATGTTTGCGTCTATGTATATACGGACGGAATCTAATCTAATCGGCGCTCGGCCAGCTCGGGGCAGATCCCACGCGCCAGGCGCGCGGCGCGCATGCGCGTGTGCTGGTGTGTCGCAAGTCCCGCGCTATAGAATAATAGACAGACTCGCGCGCGTTCTGCGCTCGGACCTTGATACAGGCGTCGTCGAAATGCATCCCTCGAACTCGCCGCTTTCCAATTTTCCCCCGTCTTTTCTACTTATACCATTAACGCCTCGCGCGGCTGCGCCCCCTCCCCCCGCGCGCGACTATTCGGCGCTTTTGGCGCTGCGCAACGCGGGAGAGCGAGTGGTGCCGCTGCGCCAGTGCGGGCGCAACATGTCTGCGAGGGAGTTAGGTGATAGCGTGGGATGATCGCGCGAGGGCGGCGGCAAGTGCGCAGACAGCATTAATGAGTTGTCGTATCTGTGCGACAGCTTAATGTCGTGCGTCGGTTAGATTGAAGGGGGCTCAAAGAGCCTGTGGATAAATGGAGACATGCGCAGCGTTATAAATAACGTGGAAAAAGTAGTTTACACCCATGGCATCATTCCGGGGGTAAGTAGACCAGCGAAGCCCCGTTCTCGTCATTAGAGTTCTATCTGAGGTTGTCACGACGAGAGTTTTGCTATGGGAGCGAATATGTACTACTTTTTCGATGCATGGGTCGTGCAGCTCATGCTTTTATCCGTCTCACCTTGCTGGGACAGGGATAACGGCTTGCCCATAGCGCTCGTCTCCTCCATGCGGCGGTGATGCGCAGCGTCGGTGTGAAGAGCCGACTATCAAACTGTGTACGCCTTAAGTCACCACGTCCATTTGAACTACATACTATACCCGCATGCACATCCGTCTTAATCACGGTGGTACTTACCTCAGGCTGGGACTAATGGTACGAAAGTCCCACCTTTAGTTGACCCTTGGTGCAGATAAACGGCTGAGTTTGATGAGATGGTACAACCAAGCGGGTAATATGTACATTGCTTGCAGGCAATGTCGCTGACCACAGAATTTTATAAGCACATCCAGAAAGCGTGAATGGGTAGAACGTAACCGTCTCGATTTAAAACTCCATACATAGTCGCAAATCAATTTTTCTTGGACACGCCTGTTCTGTCTTATCGACGCCGAGAACCGGATACCTTACTTGAATTTAGCGAAACGTTTCCGCGAGCTCAGGCATGGATCAAAAATGGTCACACTGAGAATAATATCATTGCCGGATGCTGGGGAATAAATGTGTAACGTTCTAGATAGCTTTATGGTTCCCCTTCTGAAGAGAACTCGTAGGTGGCTGGAAGCGGGGTTTCTAGTTCTCCCGCAAGATTATTGGTGGAATCCAAATGCCATTGGACTCTCTGAGAGATCTAACACTACTTTTCCCCGTCAGAGAGTGTAGACAGTTAATAAATTGCATAAGACGTACTTGGGGGTCGTTGGGAGAGCCTGAACAGCGACAGCCGCAACGCATACGGCCGCGAGAATATTTCGAATGAAGTTCATTTCGTATTAGGCGTTAGTTTTGTGTTAGGTGTTAGTTGTGGATCGATAGACTTGGTGGGGCGATGGGTCGTTATAGGAAATACGCTGTCTTTATATATTCGTGGAACTGTTCCATTGATGAAATCGCCCCATAGCTCCATAATATTTTCCTAAGGTCGTGGCATGCTCTCTCACATCGCCATCAGAGCCGAGCATACCCACATATACTTTAATCTCGAGCGTTTGTTGCTGGATCGTATTCCCCCTTCAAGTAATCACTAGCGAAGTGACCGCCTGCATTTTCAGATATAGCTTCCACTTGCTGGGAACTATTGCTCGTGAGCACGTTTCGACATTTACATTTTCTCATGAAAAAATTAATTACCACGACGAAAACAACGGGATCTTCCCAAATAAGCCCATGCGCATACACCCCACTTGCGCTCAGGTTTCTATCTGCCAACGCGAGACAGTGTCAGTAATTTACAAGCGACTCAAGAGCTCCCACACCAAGCCCAAGCTCTCAAGCTATGAATTAGAGGATTTAGAGAGGCGCGTCTTGCTCAGGACCGCGGTCCGTCG
The DNA here is from genome assembly GCA_000827495.1 of Hypholoma sublateritium FD-334 SS-4. Taxonomy (NCBI): domain Eukaryota; kingdom Fungi; phylum Basidiomycota; class Agaricomycetes; order Agaricales; family Strophariaceae; genus Hypholoma; species Hypholoma sublateritium. Next base: position 90,033 of record KN817642.1, on the reverse strand, counting down.
TTCTTCCGACTCTTTATGCTGCGCGGCGGTGGTGGCACGCATGAGGACGGCGTCTGCGCGCGGTGAGCGCATGTGGCTGTGTTTCTCTTATCTTATCTCACTGTTTCTCACGGTTCATCGACCTCGCTTCAAACCTGAACTTGACTGGAACGCATACTTACACAACATCTTGACAACGGTCCTTTCCCGATGTTTCCTGTAGAACTTCCAACAGAACTCATTGTATTCATCCTCTCGTACCTCCCTTTGGAGACCATATCTGTGCTCAAACGGATAGACCACGAATGGCACGAGTTTATAGCGCTCAACGCGAGCACCGTGTACCGCAACGCAGCCTGGAGAGAAGGATGGATAGCATTCGCCGGTACAACGCTTCAAGAACTTGATTACCCAGAAGAGCAACAGCGTCGCAAGTCATATTACTCGAGAAGGGCGATGCATGGGGTGGGAGGCTGGAAAGACTTCTGTATGTGGAGCCATTGACCATGGAATCTCGTCTGATGAATCCTACAGGTCACAGACGAAGGATGATTGAGCGTTCGTGGGCAGGGCGAGCACCATCGGAAATACTGACATCTCCTCGCACCATGAACGCACCACTCTCTCCTAACCGTACACCGTATCTCCGTGCACACCGAATCAAAGTCGACGAAAAAGTCGGCCTGGTGATGACCACGAGTGGCGTCGGTGGTCTGGTAGTGCGCGATCTGGAGAGCGACGAAGTGTTATGGGAACTGCCTATGGTAAGCTTCTCCCTGCCACATAGTCGATTTAGCTGACGCGCAGCAGTGGTATGTTCGCAGCTATGCTCATCTCGAATATGGAGAGGGGTTCGTGATCTTCGACCGCGATGACGGAAACAAGGAAGTCTGGCGGCGCACAGAAGATAATGTCGAGCCTTCTACTCTTGTCACCTCCTTCCCCGATGCACGACAGATTAAAATGGGTGAAAGAACCAGCACTTTGTGTGCACGGGCCCAATTCACTCCTTACGCCCTGTTCCAGATGCCAGGACATACGCGGGCGTACCGCTTCGTGTACCCTACTCTTCTGGTCGCCAATCTGGAAAGTGCGTTTCTCTGGGACATTCGTACAGGCGAAATGGTGCAGACATTGGACGGAATACAGGATGTGCTACCTTTTGGAGAAGGGCAAGAAAGTGACGCCCCTGCCCCTCCTGCCTCTACGCCAGACCACCATGGCATGCCAGAGGGCGAGTCAGCCGGAACCAGCCACGCTTCGCATCACTCAGACCCTGGGTTCGAGCCAGCTGCAGCCGGCAATGACACACAGCATCCTCCCGACCAATTTGACTGGATACCCGATGCCGACCTGGAAGACGAAGAAGAAGGTGATCTGGACTTTCTTCCAGAGTTTCTTGGGGTTGTCCACTACGTCGAGCTCTCAGAACGACATGTCGTGATCGTTGGGCGATATCTGCTGCGCGTGTTCTCGCGAGGGACGGGGAAGCCCGTCCTCGACCTACCCTCGACTATGCTTCGCTATGGTGCAGTCAAATGGGAAGTGCGGAGTCAAAAGTGGGCGGAGGAGGGGGGCTTCAAAGGGAAGGGAAAAGGAAAAGGAGTCGCAGATGACTATACGCATGCCATGAGGGAGGGGAGGGAGGTGGTGCGCATGCCGCTCGAGCTCACGTATGAGGGATATCAGCGCGGGCGAAAACTGCTGGTTGACCAATACGTTGCGGGTGAGTACGTTCCCAGGTCTCTATAAATATGGACTGAACAAATGGGTGCATAGCTCATATATCTAGCGACGGGAAACATCTAGTAGCCTTGCTGAGCGGGTCACGGATCATTGTCTTTCACTACTTTGAGGCCCTCTGCAATACAATCTCCGACCTCGCATCAACTCCGCGCGCAGACATCATCTCTAGGTTGGCCGCTAATTCACGACAACTACCATCTGTCTCGGTGTCGTCTAAGCCCACACCGACCACGCCGAACGCCTCTTTACTCTCCCCGGAACAAGTTCAGCGTAATCTATCACCAGAAGAACTCTACGAAGCGGGCCGGCACCTAACGCGAGAAAAGGATCGAATAATCTACAACCATACGCTCGATATTCAGCTCGGCCCTCCGCTATCGTCGCTCAGCATCTATCTAGCGTACGAGAACGGCAGAATAGGTGTTGTCACAGTACGCCCTCTCCTCCACTCAGGTGATAATCGCTGACCAGTTCACCGCATTCTTAAAACCGGCAGTCAAATGCAGTCTACATCGTCACCCCAGACCTCCCGCCCCCGCCGCACGGCTCCCGCGTGGAACATGGTCGCGCTCAAGCGAACATCCCGCGCTTGCGCGTCGCACGCCTGCCGTACTTCGCACTCCCTGCGGCGCTGGCCGCCGTCAGCTGCCTCATGATGTCCGACACCGGGTTGTATCTGAACTGGAACCCCTCCATATCTCCCCCGCCTGCGCTCCCGCCCGCGGGGCACGAGAAGGACGTGGACGCGGAGCAGCAGGCCCACGCGCTGCGAATGCAGCCGTGGCTGGAGTGGGAGCGCGAGTACGAGCTGGGGTTGGAATTGTACGAGCACAATACGGAGGACCAGTACCAGGGTGCGTGGGCTACCTCTGCATGTCTCTCAGGGATATGGGCTAACGGAAGACTGCAAATACAGTGCTTCCAAATGGTGACATGCTTGTACATAACGAGATGGGTACGTACTGTACTTTCTCACATCACTGAAGGGAGGTTTATTGACGGTGGTTTGTTGTATCAGTTTTTGAGAGGTCTGAGATGTCCACTGTCTACGCCGTGGATTTCTCCGTTGGGGACATTCTTCCTCGCTCCCCGATTTGAACCAATACGCAGCAGGAGGCGTAGTCGATCATTAACTGATAGCAGTGACAAAGAGTATGTCTACATGACTAATGGATACGATTTTTTCGATTGTGATCTAACTAAAAAGCCATTTTGTCAAATTGACTTTTTTGGTGAAATATGTTGATGCTTTCAACGTTAAGCTTGTTCGATCCAAACGCGATTGGCCATAACAATCAAGCAGAAGCCTGCGACTCTTGTTTCTTATCTGGCCAGTCGGCTACTATCAATTGCATCAACCGACTGACATTGTCAACAATATTGTGATTCGTCACCGTTGAGTCGAAAAAACAGCCCTCATTTCTGCGAATGTGAAAATTAGGCTATCTCCTGTTAGTGACTTCTCGAGGAAAAGATCAGAGTGCACATCTGATATCCTTGATGTTCTGCACTCGAATGGAGCAAAATTTCGGCATCAGTACCGAGTATTCAAATAGGCGCCCAGCGTGACCCAGGGTTGTTTATCCTGCGTCGGATTCACACAGTCGTCTGTGAAACGAACAAGCAAGAAACATTACACTGGTGGGCAATAGAGCCAGACGTTAAAGAATGTTCGCAGTGTATCTCGGTAATAAGGGGAGTACCAGCCGCATGATGTGTGCAATTATTTCTGCTCATTAAAACAATATATTCAAGATCATATACATATAAATTAAGACCCCAGGAGAAATTATAAATATGTAGATGTACACTAACTGTAATACTCATCGTCCGCGCCGGTAACCAGAGCAATATATGTATCATCGTTGAGAAGGCTTACGCACGACTGCCTCCGGGCAAAGATTCCTCGGTGGATACCTCTCCAGAATTTATGGAGCTCCCTGTTACATAGTCTTGATCGTTTTCATCACCATTTTTTGTACCACTTCCGGACGCCACCGCCGACTCGAGTAGTCCTGCTGCAAGTGGGTCCCTCGCAAACATAATTTCGTCGTCATCGTAGTCGTCGTCGTTTCCAGAGCTTCCGTCCGCAAACCGTATGGGGCTAGCATCGATTGAAGCGCCCATATTACCCACAACTCTTGAACCAAATCGAAGGGTGCCAATTTGCGACTTTTCGTAGTCGTCCTCGTCGTCGCCTTGGTATATCGAGCGGAGAGTCAGAAGAAAGCGGCAAATTACGATGGTGCGGAAGCTATATCAGAGGGTGAGAAGATCGTACATACAGTGAATTAAAAATCATACACTGGAGTGTAGTATGGCACAACCCAATAGGTGTATCCTACAACAGCTTCGGGCTAAATAAAGATAGGGTTACAGTCGCTCGTACTTAGCGAGTATGTTACTCAAACCTACCACATGATCGAACTTGGACAAAATGAGTTCATTGACATGCGTAAGGATGACTTGTTTACTCACAATAAGGACAAGCATGTCTCCAATAGAGAGCAACAACAGAGCCCTGATCTCGATGTCAGATGAAGCTGACAACCTTCTGTTTGATTATGCTCACACGAAATACAGCGTTCCTGTCGAACATTTGGTCAGATAAGCCAAAGATAAGCAGCTACAAATACTGTAACAATTGATGGCTCACCATCTCGCAAAAGTAGCCCAGAAACACTGGGCAACTTGCTCGTACCATCAGTAGGAAGGTTATTCCTAATGTGGAGAGTTTTTCTGACAGTCACGGCAATGACGATGATCTCTGCTAAGAGGTCTGCCAGTATTCCAGATATCCGGACTGTCATGAATTGATGTTTAACTAGACGCCTCCAGTTGTGAGGAAGTAATTATACGTCTGCAGCGATCTTGTTAATGAGAGTAAAACTAATAATACCGTGAAGCTACTTACACTGCGATCATGCACAGTCGGAGACGCTAGGTAATTCAGCTGGCAGCCATACACGTTGACGCCTGGGGACCAGTCATGAGCGTAGACGTACTAAACAGAATCAAGGACTGTAAGATAAAATTCGGTGATCATGACGGCTGGATGCTCACTGCCGGGGTTATCAACGATGGCAAACAGAGAAGTAACACAAAGATGGCCAGTGGAAATTTATTTCCCATCAGGGCATACACTCGGATAGCCGAGAACACTGTCTCCGGGTGAGTGGCGCTTATGATTATAAAAATAGATCACTTACTGTTGAACGCGAAGGTCCTGAGGACCATCGGAAAAATTTGGAAGCGAACGGCGACATTACAGCTACGCAAAAGTAGGTATTCTTTAGAGGCGGCTGAGATTGAGAATAAATGCAATACCCCTAAAGAAAAAGTACATCAGAATCTGGACTCCGCAGAAAGCTATGAATGGGATTAAGGCGCACATGAGGTGTCATATACCACGAGGCCAGCAGCATTACAGCTACCTTCTCCAAGAGAGTTCCGTATCGCAGCAAAAAATATAGCACGGTTGGTGCCGAAAGCTTCTTCGGCCACATCTTCGATATTTCCGCATGAAGTGTGATGATATGGTCCCACGCAAGAAGACCTGGATTGACGATTGACATGAGTCAAGTATCTTTTTTGCGAGCTGCATAGGCAGATCAATTTAGTGCATACTCACTGGTTGCAGCAATGCTACAGCAGACAAAGGCGCTAAGATAACAGATTCTGGTCAGTCTGGTCGTGGATCAGTTGTGGCACTGAGACCTACAATTGAAAAGCTGGAGATGGACCAGACATACTGCGTTTTCTGCTGCTGTGATACAAGGAATGGGGCTGTATGCTCAAGGCGGGATGAGTCAATGGCCGTTCATATAGTGAGCAGCACGGAGGACAAACATTCAAAAATGTCCGCCATATGCGGATAAATCTATTTATGCCAGAAAGATAAGCCACCCTGAAGCCACCCAAACTATAAAGCATCAGCGGTGTGGCAGTGCGATCAAGAAGGGCATGGTCTTTTAAAAGATCGTCCGCTCGAGCCTGGTTGCTATACCGGCTAGACGGCTAGTCGGTACTTTATGGAAACTAGCAGGGTACCAGCTGATAGAACCAAGTTATCTTCCTTCCATATAACCATCTCAAGGTAATACAGCAAAGTAACGATATTATATATCCACCATTTGCTACTTGACGCATACGAGCCACTTATAACCTACGATTGTTAACGTTGCGATCAAGATGGGTAATGTGCGGGGAGTGATGATACTAATGATAGAATCTGGATTGCTCATTGCTGGCAGGAGTGAAACACGGTAGTACCCCAAATCCCACTGTTGTGATAATAAATGTTATCAATTCAATCTTTCAATGCAGTGTCGCATATAATTCTAATCGTAGACTTCTGAAGCCCTGTAGAAATCGTGCCTTCTTGCAACCTTCTCGTTGAAGATGCACATTGATCCAGGAACGGAAATACAGCAATATCCGGCCGAAGAGCTGCCTCTCACTCGCAGCGTTCACAGCAGTATTGATTGTTTCATTCGTATCGCGAAAGTTTTGAAGCTGTTTATAACCTACCTGGTTGTGTCCATGAATATGATCGCAAAGCTATACTGGAGATTGACGACTTGTGACCTGCATCTAGTATTCAACGAAATGTCTTTGCTGATAAGGACGGTTCACTGAAGAAGGTCCCTATATCAGCGAAACTGGAAACGTCGGGTTACATGCATAGTACCTCATATGACGTGGGTACAAAACCGTACACCTATTTATAGAGTTGCTCCGCGACAAAGCCGCAAGAATCCGTAAGAAAGAAAACGCCGATAAAACGCGCAATAGCCTGAGGTGTATGGTACATTATATTCATGTATTATTTTATTTTTCGTCGCCTAGTACTTGTAGTTTTAACCTCGATACATATCATAATATGTCGTATGTTCTAAAAAAGTCATGGATCTTATACTTCCTGTCCGCAGAGGGAGGACTCAGAAGGAGAAGACAAGGAGAAGATAGCGAATTAGAGACTAAAATAGAATGTTCCCGACGTTTACTTACTTACTTCCACACGTTCAGATCTCAGGTCTAGATTTCATCGCTTCCAGGCAGCGCTCAGGAAAAAGTTCATTGTAACACCATCAGCAAGGTAAGAAAACGCAATTGGCTTTGTTACAGCGCCTGTACTGCGCTTGCACAGCTGCTATGACATGACTGATTGATGAGAGGCACCGATTGCAAGTGTCACGTGTATTCAGAGAGTCCTGGGTTCGCCCGACGCCGATCGCGTAGAAATCTTCAACACATCTTGAACACGAGTCGTAGCCTCAGTCGTTTCCAACTTCAAGCTCGAGCTCAATTGTTAAGCCATGCAATTCCTATCCAATCCTGCCCAAAATGCCTCTGATCCTCAAATTCAATCTCAGTCCCGGTACTCAACATCAACATCGGACTAGAGTCAAGATACCGCAAAGATACCGTTTGACATAGATATAGACAGGCTCGAGGCTGTAGGCTGTTACTGAATGCGAAGCACACCTTTGAAAGCTACGGGCGCAGTGTGGGTCCCCAATACACATACAGTATTCTCAGTCTAACGGCTCTCAAAGGCATGCAACGTGGTACTGTGAGAGGAAAAGGCAGAATACTTAGAGTTGGGACTGTGTGAAGTGTTATTTGACTCAGGCAACATGGCACTGCGAACGGTGCGTAAGGCATGGTTTCTTTCTATGTCTGTAGAGCCTTTATGTTGAACAAAGCTCTTTCGTAAAGAGGACTTCGATTATCACCAAAATTTTGGATACCAGCGCTGTTTGGGCCGAACAAGGCATCGCCACATCCGTGTATGATCGTATGCATCAATCACGGGAGTCGAAACCCCAAAAAAGGCCGCCAAGGGATCTACGCGGCACTCTCACCGACCAGGGCGGGGAGCCTGACTCAAGCATCCCTTTAACAGCTCTCACCCATACCGTGGCTCCTGAACCGGATCTACATCGTTACCCCTACAATTACCTTCTCATTATATTCTTCCTCGAACGACACTTCGTCAACCAACATGATGTGGAATCTCCGCGGTCGCGAAACGAAACAAAGAGATAGAAGTAGATCGCCGCACCCGCCTCTAAGGTCTCCGAGTCCTGCGTGCGTGTAGATTATCCACTGAAAGTATTGTCTCTGATACTTGAACATTGTATCTATACAGTTTTCCTGTTGCGTGAGTCCCCAGTGTGCTACATTATGCCTTCTGCTGATTACATCGTCTCATACAGGCAAGCAAATTCAGCACCGTCATACTATAACCCAGACCCGAATGGCTACAGCTATGGGACTCCTAGTGCTGAAAGTCCTTTCTATCCTCCAACCCCATCTTATGGGCAGTTCTTGTAACTATATACCTTTTGCTGGTTAAATGTTTACTAAAATGACATTTCCAGGACGTGATTGACTTTATCTGCCTCATATTTCATATGTTGACCATTACTGCTCAGGCCGAGCGATTACCCAGCGGTAGTACCGTCAGGAATTTCTAACCAAAGCAGTCAGTATCCCGCTCAGCAAGTCATCCACGTCATCCACCACTCGAAACACCATTCCAAGGATAAACACAGGCATCACCATTCGCACCATAAGCACTCCGAAGTACCGTCTTCGTCGACCTCGTACAATATGCCTAGCCCAAACGCGATCACTCCAACATCTTCGTACTCTTATGGTTCTGGGTACGTTCCCTCTGGGCCTCCGCTACTGCAGCCTCAGCAACTGCAGCCCCGGCAACGGGTGCCCAGTTCGCACTCTCGCCCAGCGCTCATCCCAACGGGGGCCGTCGACGCGCTTGCTTCGCAGTTCAGCCAGAAAGCGTTATTGACAAAGACGCCACGGCGGCGCACAACCTCACAGCCGACGCTCCCCGCGGGACATACATATGTCCAAACCAACGACGCGGCGCATACCGGACACACGCACGGCTATGTACAGGACCCGAGGAATCCTGACTTTCGCTACTCGACGTGCTCGGGAAGACGCAAAGCGGTCTGTGTGAGTATCTCTCTGTGCGTGCAACAGTAGTGCGACTGACGTCTGCCATGCAGATTGGGGTAAACTACCTAGGACAACAACACGAGCTGCGGGGATGTATTAACGATGCAAAGCACGTTCGGCGCTTCTTAATTGGTGCGTTTTGTTTTAAATGGCATGAATAGAGTCTGCACCTAACGCGCTCGTTCATAGACCACGGTGGATATCGATCCCGCGACATTTACCTCCTTACCGATGACGCGACTGATCCCCAGTTTCTGCCGACGAGAAGTAACATGCTCAAGGCCATGCGTTGGTTGGTGAAAGATGCGAGGCAGAATGACGCGCTCTTCTTCCACTGTGAGTTCTCATTTCTCCCACTGTTGTCTCGCTTGTAGGTCTTTCGGACTGTGTCGCGAGATTCTGGGAATCACGCATACAATGGGTGTCGGTGAGCGGCGGACGCCCAAAGCACACCATATTTGAATCATACCATCGCTATATTGGTCCTGCATAATCTCTCCTGTCTCATGCATTCCTTCTCCGCAGATTCCGGACACGGTGGCCAGACACGCGATCGGGATGGGGATGAAATAGACGGATTCGATGAAGGTGTGTGGTATTAATCTTTCTCGTAAAAAGCGCAGGTCGGTGATTCGGAGTCCTCTGACTTCGGTGCATCTGACCTAACACGACGCTCTGTCTTTCGAGTTCTGCATGACTCATACTTTTTTGGCGTCTCTCAGTGATCTACCCTATGGATTTCAAAACTACAGGTCACATCGTCGATGATGTGAGCTTTCTTTGGTTAACTTCGACGACCAATTTACTAACACCATACTAGGAATTACATGATATTATGGTATGCCCCTCTTCTTTATGTTGGTACTTGGGAACGATAGTTCGGCCTGTAGGTCAAACGCTTACCTCAAGGATGCCGATTGACGGTGAGATACTCTGAGTCTCTACTTCTCCCGCCACATAACTGACGAGCGGAAATAATCTACTAAGGCCCTATTTGATGTAAGACTCATTCATTATATTTGCTTTGGAATCCCTCATAGAATTTCCCGAAGGCGTGTCACTCCGGAACCGTCCTCGGTATGTGGCGTGTGCACGTTCTCCTCCTGACCATGAAATGACCAACGACCAATTTAATTAGACCTTCCTTATGTGGTGGGTTCTGACTGGAAAAATACGCAGCACCTTTTCTAACATAGTATTTTCTCAGTACTCATCCCACGGAAGACTGAAAGGAATGCATATCAGCGCCAACCACTGGGAGAAGAAGGCTACCGCCGCCGATGTTGTGAGTCAATGATGTATTCTTGGATTAGAGTCGGTCACTCATAGTGGGCCGTGCGCAGATATCATGGTCAGGTTGCTTGGACGATCAGACGAGCGCCGATACCTTTCAGGAAGGAATGCCTGTCGGTGCCATGAGTTATGTGCGTCTCTCATCGCGTTCTAATTCCTCGAAATTTTCGAGCTAAACTTCGAACGATATGTCTAGGCGTTTATTACTGCTTGGAGTCTGTGTCCTATAAAATATCTAATCGCCAGCATATACTAATTTGTGGAATGAAAATGATAGAAAATAGACCGGAACAGACTTATCAAGAATTCCTCAGCAGTCTGAGGTTGGGAATTCGACGCTGTAAATCTAACGCATTATTGGCTAATATCAAACGTCTTTGACAGGAAGATACTGAATCCAAGATACAGCCAGAAGCCGCAGCTGGGATCATCCCACAAGATTGTGCGTCATGTTCCGCTCTTTTTATACTCTTGCCGAGCTGTTCTTCCAACTGCAGGACATCAATCTTCAATTCATATTTTGATTGAATGATATGCTCACCTGAAGAAATATTTCGGTCATGACCAATAACGCTCCCTCTGAGGAACCTGCTCATTCACCAGCTGGCCTCTTCCGTGAACAAGACACTTGTAATAATGTAATGGTTCTCGATCTCGTCGCTATCCTACTTCTATACTTCAATGTATTAGTTATTACGCTGTCCTTTACGATAATCATGTGTGCAATCGATTTTTGAGCCTCTCATTGAGCCCAAATTGAGCCTCGCCAAATCCTTCGAAGTATTGTATATTTAGCTGTTCGGCAGATGATGCCGGCAGCCGATTCAGAGTCCCACCATCAGATTTTCTCCTCGGTCCTTTTAGCTTCCCCAACACGAACCAACGAGGCCAAAACGACACAGCAGCGCACGACAACCGCACGCCAACTTTGGACGCAATAGACTCGGAGGTGTTATTAGTACTGTAAATGTGTGAGCTTGGATTTGGCTTGGATCTACGTTGTCACGGAATGCCTACCGTTAAGTAAGGCGGTGCGTAATCTAGTCGTCTCATGCACACGCTGACTAAATCTATTGTACAGAAGATTCACTAACATTTGTTGACATGTCTTGCGTCATATTCTCCTCTGAGTGCGCAACATGGCATCGTTGTCTTTGCCCCACTGGATTTCACCCTTATAATCGAAGCCAGCCGTACTTCCTAAGCTTTCCGTCGTTCCAGAATGAAGATCAGCAACTTCGTTTTATTCGTTGGAATCTCTGTTATTTCAAGCTTTGCGGAGCAAATACCTCTCTCTTATGACGCCTCCTCTACTATCTCTGAACCTGAATATCATACGTTTAAGCGCCCTGTTCGCAGAGTAGCTGTTATTGGAGCTGGCGTTGGGTATGTTTTCTCCCCGCACATTTATGGGACAATGTCGTGCTGATAATGCCTGCTTAGTGGTCTTATTGCGTTTCGTGAGCTCAAAGAAGCAGGCTTCGACGTGCATCTATTCGAACGAGACAACGTACCCGGTGGAAACTGGCATTATACTGAGGAAACCGCTCCTGATGCCCCCATTCCGAATCGCGACATTTCGGTTGGAGATTACATTCCATCGCTTCCGCCGAAAGGCGTCAATTTTCCGTATACCGAGGTGTACCGCAACGTGAAGGAGAACGCGGAGCGAAAGAGAGAACATCGTGGGCCGAAACCAATATGGGATTCGCTGACGTCGAATACACCCGCAGTAGGTGTTACACCATGACTCCCCCGACATGCCTACTTATCATTCTGCAGCCTATCCAACAAGTCAGACAACATCCTTGGCCTGTCGGAACTCCGTGGGGTGAGTACATTTAATATCGAGGAGTTCTCTGTAATTCGAAATTGGCGCTATAGCACTTCATAATCGCCAGCTGCAGGGATATGTCCGCGCGTTCGCCTCATTTCACGGAGTCAACAGCAACGACGACAACCCAGCTGTGTCGTATAATACACGCGTAGAGCTTGCAGAGAAACACTATGGCAAGGATGGGCAAGAAGATGGATGGATCCTGACGACAAAAAGCCTCGTCGATTTGACCAAGCAGACATTACAGGCGGTGTGGAACAAGGAGGTAAGTGCGACATATGCATAATATACCTTGCCTTTTACGTTATTAATTCTCATGTACGATAGCACTTTGATGCTATTGTAGTTGCTACTGGGCGCTATAACGGTCCCAATGTCCCGAACATCCCAGGAATGAAGTCAATCGCGAATCAATTTCCAAGCCACATTCAACATTCACGTCAATATCGTCGATCCACACCATTTTCGAACAAGACTGTCCTTCTCGTCGGTGCTGGTGTACGTATCTGTGTACTCTACGCTTTTATCATTGTCAAAATGAGCTGAGGACTAAATATAGACGAGTGGCGTGGAGATATCTCGCGAGCTCGCAGTTTACGCAAAGGAAGTATACTTCTCGATCAGGGTGCGTCTTCGATGCTGCTGTGTTTCTTCTCTGAAGCGTTAACGAGATTCAATAATTATATTGTAATTCTTCTAGGAAGGAACAGGCAAGCATGCGATATAACAAGTCTAGATCTCAGTATGTTCAATTCGGTATATTACTTAGGTCCAATTCCGCGCAGTCCTCAAGTCGACTTTCTGAGCCGCATTCCGTCTAACGTTACCATTGTTGGGGAGATCAAGCAGTTCAAACCGTCGACCTCAACCTTCAACAATACGCAAATCGAGCTTGTAAATGGCACGGTAAGTCCGCAAAATTGTGCACCTCCCTCTATTTATCGACGTCTCATTCTTATCTGAAGATCCTCACTGGCATCGACCATATTCTTCTTGCAACGGGATACAGATATTCATACCCATTCCTTCCTATCTACCACAACTCCACGCTTGGCGTGAATGACACTGCCCCTATTGACGGAGTCCAACCCATTGTCACCGATGGGACTCACTTGCGCTCGTTACACTTGGACGCCTTCTACATCCCGGACCCCACACTAGGGTTCATAAATGGTTTGTACCTATGGTTCTTTGTTGATCAGATTCGGCTGACACACTCGTCCAGCTAACTGGGGCACTCCGCAATCTTTTACATACGCAGAATTTGCCGCACTAGCCATGGCAAAGACATGGGCAGGGAAAGCTGATCTCCCGTCTACAAAAGAGCTATGGCGTCGCTATAACAAAGAGTACAAGGAGCGCAGAGGGTACGGGCGTCACTTCCAATTTTTGACAAATGCCCAAGCCCATGGTAAGTGCTATTTGATCAACAGAACTAATCAGCCGTTCATCTGATTATGCGCGTCTGCGTAAAAAGATGTGCTCCGCTACTACCAGGGATGGCTGAACAGTGCTGCTGTCAAGTACGGCGGTAAACAGGTGCGCTGGCCACGCATGAGACCACTTATGGCTGATCTGATCGGCCTCCCTACTCAGATTGACGATCTGTCAAAGGAGTGAGTCCACATAGCGCTCTGTGATATGCGACTGACATGACCTATCTATGTCATCAGCATCGACCAAATTGGCGCAGTATGGACTCAGGCGCGATATGGGCTCCCGTGGCGGTATGTCAACCCACAATCCACTGATCTTTTATCAAAGGGAACGGAGGCAGCCACTGGTGAAGAGGTATGGCACGGCTATGACTGGTAGATATTCGGTTTTCATCAAGATCCCTACTACCTCGGTCGAGAATTTGTCGAGGGTATCCATCTCCACTTTGGCTAGTACAGCCTGCACGAATAAGTAAACCGTTGAAATATAAACTGCTAGTAACGAAAGAGCCAATTGGTTGTGAATGCTAATACTAACAATCTATGAATAGCTGCGATCAGCATGCCGAGTGTATACGCAACTTCACCCGGCTGTCCTTCACCCGGCTGATCATAGTATTCCTGATATAAACTCGCTGTTCTGGCCCTCGTTATACCACCATCCCCCCACATGAATCCCTCTACAATCTACCTCGTTTCGGGATCGAACAGGGGTCTCGGTGAGACTTTCGCGCCCTATTCTCTGGATATCTGTTACTGACCTCCGAAATCAAGGACTCGGCCTCGTTACCCACATCCTTGCAAATCGCCCCGCAGCTTTTGTATATGCTGGTGTACGCAGTCCAGAGAAGATGTCTGCTTTAACTGAGCTGAGCGGCAAATACCCTGGAAGACTCGAGGTGGTCAAATTAGTGTCTGCGGATGTCGAGGGAAATCAGGCGGTAGCAAACATAATTGAAGCACGTCATGGCCGCGTAGATACCGTCATTGCGAACGCAGGTAGGTATATGATTCTGACGTTCTTAATTCAAACTATCATACACTACCAGTGAGCTCATTTCCTGCTACATCAACAGGTATCGGAACTACGTTGGCGACTGTTTCGGAAGTCAACATAGCCTCCTTAGAAGATCATTTTCACGTAAGTTTCTCATTGGTTTGTCCTGACTTACATATCTCACTGTTGTCTTCTGTGAAGGTGAACGTTGCGGGAACCATCGTCCTCTTTCAGGCAATGTACGGCCTCCTTAAAAAGAGCGCGGTACCTCGTTTTGTGCCTATCAGCAATGCTGGCGCTGGCCTCGGCGGGAAAGGAATTACTCGCCCTCTAGGAAACGTATTGTATGGTGCGACGAAGGCGGCGCTTAATTGGGCCACAAGGAAGATCCACTTTGAGAACGACTGGCTTGGTGCGTGTCCATAATATTTGCTAACTTCATACGTGAATTTTCCCTGAACCACCGATCAACGTAAAGTGACATTCCCCGTGTCTCCCGGTCCAATGGACACTGATATGTGTACGCGTTACACTTGCTGTTCTACTGCCTGTATTCATGTGCTTTCTATGCTCTTCTCAGATCGGAATATCATATCTACGGACACCATTGGGTTCTTCAAAAAGTGGGCTGAAGCGAATCCAGATATACCTTCTGTTGAGACCGTGTCGGGGTCGCTTCTGAGTATTATCGACGAGTCGACGAGGGAGAAAGAAGGAGGACAGTTTGTTCATATCGATGGCACTCGCCTACCATGGTAATAAACAGTTAGTGAAGATTATTTCGAACTACTGAAAAATGAAAAGTGTACTGCTATGTTTTTGTATACGCTATGAAACTAGCATTCATTTTGGAGCAATTGCACACCTCAGTCAGACTAAATGATCAATGCATGCTGAGCTGATGATACGGTGGACAAATCAAATGCAACTCATTTTTCCTTCCGGTCTAGGTACGTACAATTGGGTATAGAAGTCGTTGATAAGGCGAATTTATACATATTCTTACATTTACCACAGAATGCGTGTGCCATCGAATTCCACAAACTCCCCGCCCTCTTTCTCTCTGCTGGATTCATCGATGATCTTCACGAGGGCCACAGAAGCTGTTTCGACAGTTGGTATGCTGGGGAACAACGCTAACATTTTTTTAAGAGTGCCGGTAGTGTCCGTGTCGACAGCGAACTGGACTATATTTCGCATACGATAAGTAAATAAATCCTTACCAAGGCGAGGGACGCGGAGACGTACACATGTCTGTATCTACCGGGCCCGGCGACAGAGGGAAAGCGACTTCATTCAGAGAATCAATTGATTAATTAGCCAGAGCAAGTAAAGATACACACGAACCTAGCCAATCGTTCTCAAAGTGTATCTTTCTCGTCGTCCAGTTGAGTGCGGCCTTTGTTGCGCCATATGCCACGCCACCCATGGGAAGCTTGATAATTTCTCCCCCAAGACTGCCGCTGATGGTGCTTATGGGAACAAAACGCGGTGTTTTACTCTTTTTGAGTAGGTCGTACACCGCTTGGAAGAGGACTACAGTTCCCGTCACATTCACCTTAGTAAGGGTAGAGCAGATTTAATATTTAAAGCGGACTAAGAGACAGATACGCACGTGAAAGTGTTCCTCGATGGTGGCCCCACCGACTTCATGGACAAGATCCATCGATTTTCCAATGCCTGACAGTCAAGAATGAGTATTGTCGGTGTACAGCGACAGAGGTTATAGTCAATACCAGCGTTGGCAATTACGGTATCTATACGCCCATGGCGGGCGTCAATCTCTTTTGCTAGAGCTGCGTTCCCTTTAACGTCTGCCGACACCAGTTTCACCACGGAAATTCTGCCTGGGTATTGTATTTTCAGCTCATTCAGAGCAATGGAACTTTCTGGTTCGCGGGAACCGGCATAGACGAAGGCGCTGTCGTGCTTCGCAAGGATCTGGGTGACAAGTCCGAGTCCTAGAATTTGAATGAATGTCATGGCCGGTACAGCACATTGATAGCACGCGAAAGCAATCATACCGATTCCCCTGTTCGATCCTGAGACGAGGTAAATAGTGGACGAAGACATACAGTGAATGTTGTATGAGTTTATGTTTTGGGTGCGCGGATTGCGGGCATTTTTGGCCTTATATATTTGTTATATATCGACTGAAATCCAGCCGCATTCAGTGTAAGCGCTTGGTACACTTGCTTATTCATTGGATGACAGAGACAAGTTCGGATGCATTAATTTATAATCCATTGGATCAGGCGCCCTGCAACAGCTTGCGACCTTCCAAAGGCGATCGATTATCGAAGGGTCTTCTCGATATAGTCCTAGAGCTAGCCTTGTTGCCTGCAGAAACTGAGGATCGGCGAAATCCGCAATCAAGGAATGTGTAATGCTTGAATGTTTGAACATCCAATTCAGGGCGGCCTAGAACCATAAGGCGGAAGGGAAATGTAGGTAATTTGGAAGGCACCAAGGAGGTCGACTACCATCAAGCATAGTATTCTTACGTTTGACAGATATGTACAGCCTACGGCCACGCTGATATCTGTATTGTACCAAGATCTATGGGCTCGACATGTACCTGTGCTTGCCTCTCGCCTGTTAACTGCTCGGGAAATTCGCCAGTTATCGAGCCAATTTGATCTACCCAGTTTTGATCACATCGTGGAGCGTAATGCGCCTTCGTATATTCCCAGTACTCTGGGAACCATCCTGATGTTTCCCAGTCTAGAATACAAGTAATCGTTCCATCGCGCTTGCACATGATATTTCGGGGAGCCAGGTCACCATGGGTGAATTTGCTGACATATTTTAGAGAGTGTATGTGATGTATAGGTCGCATGTATTCGATGTCTGGCCTGTCAAAAGCTGCAAGAGGGTGTCCAGCTCGAAGGAAAGTGTGGAACTTCTCGTGGTTTTCAAAGGGTCCAAACAGCTGCAGTCCTATCCTAGACGGCTCCCAGAGCTGACCGCCTGTCGATGATGCGACAAGTTCTGGAGTAGGAGGGGTGAGGGCTCTGAGCTGGCCTATATATCCACGAAGCTGGTCAATAACTCTGGATTGCGTGGATGCAGACATTTCCTGCCATATTTTATCCAATGGTTGTCCTCTAGCGTGGTCCATGATAAGATACAGCCGCTGTTCGTTCTCAACTCGGATGATTTGACGAATGACAGGTACAGGAATTGTGGTGTGTGCTGCGACAAATTGAATTGTTCTGGCTTCCTGCTCGATTATCTTCATCCCGGTGAACTTTACGTGAGTTCCAAGACCCAACCGCAGTGCCTGAGTGGTGGTATGTCTGTCAAATACGCGTCTTCCAAGGTAAAGCTGTAATTTAAGCCATCGCGCTCGAGTTGATTGGGGAGATACTGTTTGAATGTGTAACAGTGTAGCTTGGGGGGTCATTGATACCTGACTGATTTTGCTGAGATTAGGAGAGACGTTGGACGTCGGGGCTAGTGGCGCAAACTAAGTATTACTAGGTGGCACTTGGGTGGCACCCGGGCCAATGAGGCCGGCTTGTTTTGACTTTATTTGGCAGAAATTTCGGATCAAAACGTTTGCCTCTTTTGAAATTTGATGTACAGCATAACCCATAAATGCATAACTCCCGGTACCCCATAACCCATACCCGCTGGCGGGCAAAACCCATACATTACCTTCCATATTTGGTCTAGTTCACACGTAAATGGGGTTCAATTGTTATGCCCCCATGCTGAACGGTGCAAATTACTGTGGGGATCTTTGATCGCCTTGGGTTTATGGCGACCACCTTGCGACCACCTCACATTTTATACCCATTTCTTCGCTATTTCGGCTTATATTTATTTTTATATGGCCTCCGAAACCTTTTGATACCCTCAAGTTTGACCTCACATGACCCAAACAGTCCGGAAAACAACCTTTGTTCAGTAATATTCCAAGGTCAATGATATAACGTGCATTGAGCGGCAAATCTCAGCAATATAATATGTCCTAGAGCCCCAAAGTAACAAGTTATTTTCAGGATCTATNTGCTATGGGTTATGGCAGGTGCGACTGTACAGTTGCCGATTAGTTGCCGACTCGGTCTAGGCTGCAAGTGTGAAGACCGATTACTACATTTGGATGGAAATGGCCCATCATAATTTGCCATTTCGTTGCCGAACAGGCCTCGATTATAGTTGGGAAAAGCCCGTTTTCCCAAATTCGGAAACATTGACGTTGGAGTTCGAACGTCGGCCCGCCACTTGCCACGATCCAATGTCATACAATGGGTAACATCGAAGACACGAGGGAAAAATGCCACTCATCTTTCCGGCTGACGTTGAGTGGCTTTTTCTTATAAAATCAGATCAATTCACTTTTGTACTCACACCACCGTGACGGAGCCTCATACCAACCCATACTCAACATCAGCTCTCGATTACACTCTACGGCCTCACTACTTCGCATCTGAGGTTTGGAAAACGCTCATCTCTCCGTATATGGCTTACTGATATTCAGATCTCTCAGCTCAGTCATGGACTTCAACAGCAAGAAATCGGTCGATAAACATCGTCTTTTTATCACTTTGTTTGACAGATACACTACGCCCTCTTCTTTCCATTTCGCCCTCCTGCTTTCGCCTAAAGGCTCGGAGGACACTCGCTCCATTGCTTTTCACGTAACAAATATTCTTGGTTTAGATAATATCCCTCAACAGGGCAAGGAAGTTCCTTGGCGTTATCGCAAATATACCGTCAACCCTCACATGAGCTCGAGTCTAGTGGCCAAGATCCTGGTCGCAAAGCTGCCATCCTCTGACACAGAGGATTTGCAGTACTGGGGAGATCTTATCAACAATATCTTGAGCTCGATCCCCGTTCCCAACAGCAAAACTTCTAATTGCCGGACTTGGACCTTTACAGCACTTTTAAAATTATCTGACGAAGGCAGAGAGTATTTTACTAGTATTCCGAGGTTTTTTCCCACTGGCACCGGGAAGCTAGAGGAGGACATACTAAGGGCTGCTAATGATGGACGTGAAAGGCTGCTCAAATATGGCCTCAGGCAATTCTCGCCTGTCGAATTGGATATCCGAAAACAAAAGGACTACGCCACGTGAAGAGTTAGCTACGCTTATATTGTAGACTAATGGACATCTTGATTCACCTTTAATCTACGTTATTGAAAAGGCGTACTGCTATACTTTATGTGTCTTGTGTTTTCTGTAGAGAATTTGCCGAACTATTCCGCACATGACTCCGGTAATGATTATGGTAATCTGGTACATAATTCTTTTAGTAAAAGTGTAGTGGAAGGTGTGATAAAACATACGCCTGAGAATAAAATAGGTCTGATCCAGTGATATTCACTTGTAAGAAGGGCTCCTAGGATCGGAGTAGCTTTGACCGACGTTAAACAATAGAAATACCGATTTCAACATATACATACCGAACAATCCAACGAAACCTTCAAGACAGTGTAAATAAAGCAGTAGACCTTGGGAGAAAGCAGATAATCTTACCTCCAAGACCGAAATATATTCCAGTTCGCGTACCAATCTCATTAGGATGGTCGGCCATTTGAGCTAATTTTTGGCTGTGAGATCAATCGCTACGTCTTACAAAACTAGGCGGATATACCAATTATTGCCGGGGTGAGCGCGATGCTGGCACCGGAGAAAATTCCAAACAGTATTCCAACCACGGCGTTCGAAGCGAAATTCTTGACTGAAGCCATCGATGTGACGACAATGCCACTTGCGATGGTAAATAAGGTGACCAAATTTAGTGTCCCGAAAGTGTGCACAAAAGCTCCGGGGATGATTCGGCCGCATATACTGCCTGCATTCAAGATGGAGACCTGTACACACGGAGGGGATCACGCTTCAATGTAAATTACAAGACAGCAGACTACGCACAGTATAGAATGCCAAGTGTTCGTCAACTCCGTGAGTAACAGCGTTTAACTGGATGTAAAACGGGGCAAAGAAAAGCCCCAGGAAGATCGGAATAGCACTGCCAGGAGGATAATTCAGGTAATCAGTGTACGAATAGAATGACGAGACGCCCACCTCAGAAAGATAACAAGAAACGCTGGTTCGCGGAACCAGTTTCTAATCGGGAAGCTCTCCGCTTTCTCCTTTGGAGGTAATCTAGTACGCATCAGGGCCAAGGCTATTAATAGCAATGATACGTTCATCGCCCCGCTGACCCGCACGGCGTTGTGGAATCCAAATGGCCCGTTTATGAGTCTGTTAAGCATAATTGGGTGGATTACCGACCCTGAAAGTGTTCGAGCCGAGTCAGTGGGGCAATTGACGGAGAAGATTTTCGCGTTCGAGGGCGTACCTAGTGCCGATCCTGACGATATTATACCCACCGCTATAGCTCTCTTTTGTTTGAAGTAATGACTCGCGATAGCAAGACCTATTGTTATTGATTTGAGAAGTGGGTTAAATAGTTAATAAGTGTATGAGTATAGCTACTTACTTGGAGAATACGTCAGCCCGCAGGCCAAGCCCAAAGCTACACCGTTTGTGAGCAACACCTGTTATGAACCTCAATTTAGGGAATCCACTATATTCATATAGGGGTATACCTGATAGTATGATCCTTCATGCGAGATCGACAGCATGAAGACTGTGATTAAGAAGTTGATTTCAGTGAATTAAAAAGAGAGTAATATCCTAAAAAAGAACGGACGGGCAAGGGCATATAGGACGATGCTCGCGGCGGTAAGGTGGTAGCTGTCAGCCGGAACAAATGATTAGCTTCCTTATAGACGCAGTAGGACAGGACGACGTCGACGTACAAATACCCTCTATCGAATAATCTACCAGCTATTATTCCCGGCGCAAAGTTCAAGCATATTTGTATCCCCCCAATCCATCTGGGAAATTCACGGGTTAGTTTAACAAGCCTCTGAAAGATAAATGAGCTCTTTACCCTATATCACTAGTGGAAAAGTTGCGCAAGTATTGTCGGACATAAAAGGCCTGATACACGCCGAAGGATCCTATATACCTGTTCGCAGTTCCGGGCATCAGCACCGCCCACCGTTTCACGAGGCGTGGCCACACGCACCCGAAACATGTGAATTGCACAAGGAAGCTGAGACCGAACACGGTTCAGCAGCAGCACGAGGGATACAGTGCGCACCCTAAAAGAACGCACGCGCCAGCAATCGTCGACCACGCCCGCCATCCACCCTCGGGAAATATCACCGCCGGTGCGTTGGGTAGAGCCGCTTCCTCGTCTTCCACTGGCAGGATATTGGGCTCTGCGACCTCCTTCTCGTTGGATATTCCCTTCGAGGATCTAATTGTATTTGGCTCGCTCGCATTCCGATGCAATGTTTCGCCGTCCATCATTTTATACAGATACGGTAGGGAAGAGGGAAGAGGGAGAAAGGGCCGCTTGTGCGAGTGTGCGAGTAGGATCAATGGAATTCAATATTGCCCAACTTTATAATGTTCTGAAGGTAGGACGTGTAGTCAGCCTCGGTGATGATGACACGCTTAGTATATTATCGAAGTCCGCTCTCCTGTCTCGCAAGAGACAAGTATGAGTTTGTGACGCTATTGTTGCGCATATCTGAGCAACTCTGAGGCTATTTAAAGGATGTTTCGTCTGCGTATATATCAAGCTCGCGCCTCAGAGCCTTTCTCAGCGTTGGCAATGCTAAAGCGTTGAATTTGCAGCACTAAAGAGCTAAAAAGCTCTAACTGCTAACTGCTATATCCGTGGTGGCGGTTATTCCGATCAATGCTTTTACTGACACGGTGCTGGTCAAGTGGTCTGAAGCAATATTTGAATTCGAGCACTGTCGTTGAACGTGAAACGGTCACAAATCTACCAATCCGGATTTCCCAGTCCACCATTCATATTGCGCCCTTCTCTCACAACAGTAAAAGAAAGGAACGAGCTTAAACGAGTCAATCAATTCTCCTCGGCGCACAATGTCGAAAATAGCCGGTGACGTGCAGCTATGTATTGTCATCCTCTCATGAGTCCATACAGGGTCCATTCCATCCTCAGAAGCTCCTTAGAATCCCCCGAGTCTCCATATAGGAAAACGTCCCACTTGGTCCCTTTCTGTACTACTTAGGACGACGAACAGGTCTCGCTGCGGCAGTGCGCCGGCATGATCGTATATCAATGTCATGCTCCCTCCTGCCCGCTACGGTGATGCTAGTCTGCCACAAGAAGGTATTGCGCACAGAAAATTGCGTTGCACGGTGCATCCACGCCACACTTCCTACGTATAATGCTACCTTTCCCGAACGGGGAGACACGGATCCCGCGTGGATAATAGGCCTACAAATGGCGTTCGTGCAACGTAAAAATGTTGCACCGCTGCCAAACCGCTGCAACAGCTGACCGAGAACGACGGGAAGGTTATTGCCCAGTTAGGAGGTGGCTAGACGGCGAGTCTATCCCTCCGGCTGTGGCATCAGTATGGAATAGGATTTAGTATCAACAGATTCAATTGAGTATATGCAGATGCGAAGAGTATGCATTCTATGTAATTCTATGTAGTAATGCGCGTAATATGGACACGAAGAAGGAAATGCAGGTTACAAGTCAATAATACAACACGGCGCACCACGAGCAACAAAGTGGCGACCAATCTACAAGACGGAAACGAGAACTATCAACAGCAACAAGGAAGGGGAGAACGAAAAATGAAAGAGCAGTATAAGCACAAAAGCCCCACGAAATGACAGCCTGCGAAAGAAAAGAAAAGAGATAACTACTCGAGCGCTTGGACACGCATACGCTCGAGTTGTTCCCAGTTGGCGAGACCGAACATAACTGGTAGATCTGTCCACATCTCCTCGCTTTTGGACGCACAGAGCTCTTTGAACGCGGCACAGCACGGTTGACAAAGGTCCTCGCACATATCCGTGTGGTCCTCGAAGTAGTCCAGGAAACCGGCCATATCCCACCCGCTCAATACGTCCGCGCAGTGCTGCCGCGTGTCCGAACATGCGGTGCCCGTGCAGTCTTCGGACTTTGCGCTTGAGAGTTTTGCGAGTGTCAGCGCACTCTGGTGCTGCATCGCGATCAGTTTCTGCCGGCCGACGATCGCCATGCGCTTGTCCGGCCAGCAGAGCGAGATCTCCTCGTCGCACCACGACGCAGAATCGAGCGTCTTTTCGAACGGGTGGCTGCTGATGCAGTAGAGGATGGCGGGGAGCAGCCATGGGAGGTCGAACTCGCGCGCAATGAGGAAGGCAGCAAAAGGGGTGTTGTCGACGGGTGGGATGGTGCGCAGTGCATCGCGCTGCTTCCAGCCATCAAGCGTCAAAGGGAATGTGGTGGAGAGGTGGTCCAGTGCGCGCCGGTGTAGATATGGGACGTCGTACTTGAGGCTCAGCCGCAGGACGGCCCCGACGATGGGCAGCTCCGTCGGTGACGGTGGTGGCTCAAAATAGCTATAGCCGTCGGTGTTAGGACTGGAATTAAAAAAATTGTATAGAACAGACATACCTGGAGTCGAAAACAGCTCTGAGAAAGAAACCCATGTCCTTCGCCGAGTCGTGCACAGTGACGATGTGGCAACCATCCATCATGGGATTCCCGCCCTCCGGGGGTGGGAATGCGAGCATGTCTTTGAAGACGGACGAGCGAGCGCTGAGCAGGCCTCTGTAGATGCGGAACAACGAGTTCTCGGCTTGGAGGATGAGATTCCCATCGTCGAACCAGAGGTCCTGGACGGGCGCAGCCTCGTCGCGCGCGGGCTCGGTGGTGGCCGTGGCGAAGTTGGTCATAAGGAATACAAACAGGGGTATATCGCGGGTCGACAAAGAGCGTCGGGAGTGGTGAAGCGACAGACGGGGGGTGGTGGTATCAAAGAGATAAAATAACGAAGAAAACTGGTCCAGCAGCAAACATATAGGTAAAATGGGTCAAGGTACAGCAGAAGAGATCGGGCATTTTTATTTTCGCACGACACTTACATCTTCTCGATCATCACGTGTATGGAGTAATTATAACGCCCGCTGGTGTGCATTCAGGTACTGCGCGCCAACCAAGCGCCAAATGCTTTAGCGCTCGTCATTTCAGATCCACGGGAAGCCCCGCTTTCGAAAGAGGTAGTAATCCTCGCAAATGGTCAGCAAAGCCCAATGAAGGGGAACGTCTGTGGAATGTATGGATCCACGACCTTTGATCCGAACAGACGGCTCAGAATTTGTCAGAAATCGTGGAAAATGAACAGGGAAAATGACTGAATAGAAAACCCTCGCCGGTTTGTCTCCGGTTCGTAGATTCCTCCAAATGGCCACCCCACCATACCCATGTCCACCCTAGAAATGGATTGGGGCGAGTCGGTTACATGGAAGCTCCTTAAATAGCAAACCTCAGTGATAGCCTTGACGGCCGTCCGCCTTCGTCTTCCAAGAGCAGCCCGTCGTGTGAGCCGTACACACACGGGGCTGCATCGTGGCCCGCAACACCACGCACGCGCACACGGCAAGGCGTACGCGGCGCCCACGCCCCACCTGCGGCCAACACAAGTGACCCCACGCTGTGCGCTTATCCCCAGATCGAGCGCCACGACGCCAGCGAAGCGGGGATATCGTACTCGCGGGCCCGCGTGATGTTGCCCGTCCGCCCTTTCCACCCCCGAGGCGATAAAGAAGCTGCGAGGGGCGGAACTTGCACCCAAGTCGGGTGAGGACATCAGGCATAAATTGCATCTGTGCACGTAAATATTTAAGCTGTCGCAGGGACTAAGTACGACTACTAAACGTACTTGAGCGGATATTTGCATATGTAGAGCCAGGTATTGGACGTACTCGTTACTGCCATTCCATTTACTTGACGTGATTAGCCCCCTGTATACATGAGGCGAGTTAGTCTACCCTGCTGAAGTAGACAGGAAACTTGAAGCCTCTTACCAAACCGAGGGGCCGGAGATCAGAAATCGGATACACGCGCCATATAAGCGCGCAAGGAGGCAAGGTCGCGGATATCGTTATAAATCCAGGATTCACATAAATGGCCCATACATACCAGTCTGTGCCCCACATAGTTTTCAAGTCCCATGGACGATTCCGCAGGGGGAATGACCTGGCGTATGCTACCAGGGTTAGTATAAATAGTGGTGACAGTTGACGTTGAGGCGCAGTCTACAGCCTGTCCCCGGGCCTATCGCACAGCACTAGAGAGACCATCGACAAAATCCACGAACAGAGCCCCGACACCAACCTTCGGACCACCGGATGGCGGTAAACGACCGATCGCTCCCTGCGCGTGCGCCAGTATATACTTCCGCCCGAGCATTCATGCGTACCATTCAGTCTTCAAGGTTCAGCTTCAGTATCCAAAGAAAGCAAAGCCCTAGCCCCACAGGAGTTGAACGATCGCCCCACAATGTCATGGCCGACGGGGCCTCCGTTGCTCAGCAACGTCCCCGGAGCGTGCGCCATCGATCGATCGTTGGTTGGAGTTTCAGGCAGAACCAAGGCAGAACACTGAGCAACATTGGAGGTGCGGTCCCATGGGGTAAGCTAGAGCCGGATACAATGATTTCCTACGTCCAGGGGGAAAAGGTACTGAGCTTGCAGAGCCTTCAGTCGGAGGAGTCGGTGTAAGGTTAAGAGTGGTAGATTCGATGGTTGGCCTTGAGCTTGAGAAGTTGAGTCACCCCGGGATTTGAGCTCCGCCTAGTCTCCGATTAAACATGCCCTCAATTCTCAGCCAAAAAAGGCCGCGCTTGTTTTCACCTTATTCTCTTGTTGGTTCGACTTTCACCGGATCGATCCTCTGGAACTCTGCAGATTCTTCGCCGCGGGAGCGACCTTGAACTATTCAGTGTTTCAGCCTTCAAGATTCAATGCTCAAACATACATCGCCTAGCGCTTCAACACCTACCGTTCGACATTTTAGCGTCTGACGCTCGATGCGCATCACTTCTGTCATGTGTCTACCTAGTGCGAACCTTGCAGAAGTTTCGAAATCTAGGCTATTCCTCGTATTCAACTGTCGCCTATGTTCGGATGAAAAACCGGTTACAGCCGGTGGTCGAAGGCGCGGCAGTTAATTAATTTTCAACATTCAACCCCGCGTACACATTGTATTCCTCGAATTGCTCACCTATCCATCCATGAATAGTGGGCCTGTGTATCTTGCTGTGGGCTCTTATCTGTC
The DNA here is from genome assembly GCA_000827495.1 of Hypholoma sublateritium FD-334 SS-4. Classification (NCBI taxonomy): domain Eukaryota; kingdom Fungi; phylum Basidiomycota; class Agaricomycetes; order Agaricales; family Strophariaceae; genus Hypholoma; species Hypholoma sublateritium. Next base: position 63,632 of record KN817642.1, on the reverse strand, counting down.
GATGATGCGATGATGGAGCACGTTAATCTCTGTACCTGGATACCTGGCCGACGTGGTCTTATCCCCGGTCCCCAGTTTCCATCACTTTCAGTACCGTTCAACTTCTGGATTCAATGGCGTTGGCACGTTGGTCTACGGAACTACGCTATTTCGAGGGCCTGTATCTCTTCTACGCATGACTTAACCCGTATCTGCCGACGCTGTGCATGCATCTGTCCGTTTCATGAATGGTTCCTCGAAGGGTACATCAGTCAAAATGGAAACTGCCAAATCTTATCCACCAGTCTTACATTGTGCAAATCCTCCAATCTAATTGCTATTATCTGACGCTCTATCATCTGTTTCATCGTCATCATACGTATGACCGGACAAGTCTACGACCAATGGCGCACTCGGCTCAGCGATTCTCATTCTTGGGACAAAGTGTGAGCACAACCTGCATGATTCACTCCGACATCACCCACAATTAACGCGATAAGGAGATTTGTCTCGATTATGTCTGAAACCGGAAATGGCGCGCACTGCTGATTGTTTACAGCCGCCTCGAGGACCGACACTTATTGGGGGCTTCCCCAATGAAGAACAAGGCAGCCGAGCGGATACTTTTCGTGCTTCAAAATTCAATAAATCGGCCGCCTCATTCCATGCTTGGGGATCTACTAGCTTCCACGCATAGGGCACGAGGCTGCCTATATAATGCAATCACTCCCTGGGTTGCATTTTGGAACAAGGGCCCACTTCTCTACTTTGCATGAAAGGCGCCGTCGGTGGAGGTATCTTTATTTCTTTCGCCTTTTTGTGGACCGTGCGTATACCATTTTTTGTACTCTGACACGTGTTGGCGGGTTTGGTGGATACAGTGCTCATGACGGTTGCGACAGACTACCGACGACTTACTCACTTTCTCTGGATAACTTACATAGGTCGCAGTCGGAATTCTCTTCCTGTGTGGCCCATCGGCTTTGCAAGCCTATCTAGGAACGCACGGAGCTCAATCTTGCTTCTCCTTCATGTGCGTATTGATGCTTGAAACACCCGATTGAATTGGCCTCAATTAATATATGCATTTCAAGCTCGAAGTTCTTTGGAATGAAGCTCACTGATCGTGTGATTGGTTTTCTTTCTACATATGCCCCACGTTCCCGACGAATATTTCGTCGACGTCCGTCTACAAGACAGAAATCGCCCATGGACAATGTCCCAGATGAACTTCTGTTGCACATCTTACACCTCGCTGCCAACGATCATGTCAACCATCCCATCGCGACATCCATCCTTTCACATGTCTGTTCTAGGTGGCGCATGGTCGCTTTATCAAACGGAATTCTATGGGGACGCATCGTCCTCACGTTCCCAGTGTCCCCCCACCACTTAGCTTACGTCGTGGCCTGCCTAGAGCGATCGGGAACCTACCCACTCGACATTTTCCTCGATTTTCGCGATCCAGCTTGGAATTGGGTCGAGGATGCACATTCCTTTCGGTGGCAAGAGATGGAACCGATAATGCGCTTATTTTTGGTCCACGTCATGCGTTGGCGGCAGTTTGATCTCTTAGCGGACACCTGGTCGCCGATCTTCACTTTTCTTTGGTACACGCGACATGTGAAGGCAGCACCAGCGCTGGAAACCCTCGCCCTCTCGCGGTGTAATCTATATCTCGCTGCCCAGGGCCACAGTTTCCATCCAGTGGCACTTCGGCAACCACTCCCCTTTTTCGGTGGAATTCTCCTTCCCAGCCTCAGGTCCGTGTCGTTGATCGGCGTCCACATCGACTGGGAACAACCTTCGCTGCGCAATCTTTCCGAGCTGCAGCTCAAATTCCATGCGCGTGACGTCATGCCCACCCTATCGCAGTTTGAAGCAATATTCCATTCATCTCCTCGCTTATCGCATCTTGCGATTTTCGGCTGGGGTCCTATTTTTGATAATTCGAGAACTATCCCGAACGCTGGGCATCTACGCCTGCAGTACCTTCAGCGGCTTTCCTTCGGATTTCTAGACATTCCATATTCCCTCCAGCTGCTGTCGCTGTTCGACTTTCCGTCTTTGTCTGAACTCGTGTTGGAAGACATATCAAGGGTCGTCAATCCGGGTGACCTACAAGACGGCAGTTCTTTTATCCAATGGCTCTCGTCCACGCCCTCTTCTCTTAGCAGCGCCATTCGACCGCCGAACAGACTCCCCATGCATCAGCTTCGAAAGCTCGAAATACATAACGTACGGTGCAGCGAGCCTACGTTCGCTTCGTTTCTCCGCAGATTGATATCGCTCAAAAGACTGGGACTTTTCGACGTCGCTAACGACCTGCTTTCACTTTTGATCCCCCAGAATGATCTGGAATTCTTATGCCCCCAGCTTGACGAGCTTCACTGTCAAGATATGGACGGCGAAGCGGTTCTCACCGTTGTAGCTTCGCGCAGCCGCGCGGGACCTGTTTCCCCCATGAGAAATGTGGTCGTTGAGTTCGTCAGGCAGGCTTCGCCCTCTCCGTTTTCACCCCTTTATACAAGGCTTGTTGACGCGGGCATAGAGGTTCACGGAAGAAACGGGAGCGAATCATCGGGCTCTCAAAGTTCGTAATATCATATAGTATCTCATTTACTCCTCCGTATTGCTTGTAACTAGATTTTTGGGAGCCTCTGACATTTGGAAATCCGCGGCCGTCGCGTACCGCGATATTTATGTGTGCGCCTCGTGCATCTAATAAAAGTCCCAATAGATAGAAGGAAGTGGAAAAAGGTAGAAGGGATCGCACTGGATGCGACATCGCTTAAGTCGGACCTAAGTAGGTTCAGGAGGACTTACGCCTGATGCGAGGTCGATCTAAAAATCACATCGGATCGGACCGATATACACGATATGCACCGCACTGGGGACATACCCTATAATAATGTCGTACTAGTAGGCTTTGGGGGTCCCCCCTTGACCTATTACAAGCAAGCTAACACATCGAATCCCTAATGGCAGCTATTACACGGGATGAAGTACATGCTCCCAGTACGTCTGTCAGATTGCCGTTGAGATGCCGCCTTTACTTACCTCACTTCCCCGATGCTCTTTGCCCAGCGATTGTTCTTCAGATGAAAGCAGCTGCGAACCGAATGTATTCTTGCAATGATTACTTCGGTGCCGCCTCGATATACAGCACCATACTGAACCAGTTCACGCAGAATATGCCGACCCTCCTTGTCCGAATCGTGCAGTGCAATAGAGCGGCGTGCTCAATTGAGCTCGGTGAGCTTTTCTAAACAATATATGCCTCGTTCAAGACCAACTCTTATTTTACTCCTTCGAATCAAATTCGAATCACCCCTTCATTGTCGTAGGTCGCTACCAAGACGCTGTCCCCGACCTTCAAGAGGTCATACGGGTTCACATAGACACATGTGACGGCCTCGCGCTCACGCAGAAGGCCCACTTTCGGCTCGCACGCTGCTACTGCGAACTTGGGAGGTACGGAGATGCGATGCAGGAAATGGAGAGATACCGCGAGCTCATTGGCGGTCAGCCAAAGTTAGCAGAGACATCCCTCTACACCAGAATCCTTGGTGGTATCATCAGCCGCGAGCAGGCGGCGGGGCAGAGCGCGTCTCCGCCGTCTGTGGCACATTTCCCACACCATGCGCGGGGTCCAGTTCACCACCCCACGAATGGTAAGCCCCACGGATACCAGCTCCGCTACGAGATACGAGTCTTCAATATCGCGACGCCCATCATTAGATATGATATGGTGCCCGCCGCGCTATGCACAACAGACCCCCCGGAGATGCAGACGAGGATCTTCCTCGCCAACCTTGTCAAGAAGCACCACAGCGAGGTGATGAAGCTGCACCCCTGGACATGCTGGAACTGCCCTGCGCGCGCCGTTAGCCTCGTCCATACCCCCGCTTCCTACATCCACCTCTCTGATCCCCAGGTGGTCGATTTTGCACAGCCTGTCTGCATCAATGGAGGGGTGTGCGAGAAGGCTGCGCGAGAGATGATGAACAAAGAAATGCGCCTGGTCGCAGCGCAGGCCAAAGCCGCTATCTGAAGACGCGACCATCGAGCCGTTCGATCGGCGATGTCCCGTTTCTTTGAAACAAACAAGTTTTTCTTTCTGTTTTTGAAACAATTTTTGGTGTACAGCAAAGGCATAGAAAAATATATTTGTAAATGAAGTAGAGAGGTACAGAATTACGAAGAACTTAATTTTCATGATTTATGGGTACACATATGTCATTTATGCAATTGACCTAATAAAAGTAAGCATCAGTTTGACATTTTAATTCTTACACAACGTCAACGGTGCTCCCAGTGGATTTCTCATGATTGAATGATCATTGCTTCATCATTCGTCCGGTGGAGACAGACTTCGATGAGAAAGGCTTGCGCCCCTCATCTTATTTTTATAACGATTTAACGAGTCGCTTGGATTTCACTGAGCAGCTCACGAATGCCAATTGCCGAATCTCCCGAACTTGATCGGCCGGAAAAGTTCGGTTCCTGTCGGGGCTCCGTACGGCAGATGCCGGGGGGGGGTCTTGAATCTTGATGGGGTCGGTTCAAGAGTATGACCCAATCCAACTTCCCAAATCGTCTGCTGCAATCCAGCGAGGAAGAGGGACTGAAATGCACGAATCTTCCGTGTGCCTTCCCCCAGAACTCATCGACCTCATCATCGACAACATTCCAGAGCTTTCGAATCCCCGAGTCAGCCAAGCCCAACTACAGCGCCTGCCCATCTTCTCTGCCCTCGCTCTCGTCTCTCATTCATTCCGCAGTCGTGCCAACAAACGCCGTTTCTCGCATGTCACTCTTCACTTATCTTCCTTCTCCGCTGCACACACCCTGCGCCATCCTGTACTTGAGCGTCTCATTCTCCAAACATTCTGGCCAGAGGATTTAGCAATCTCCCACCATGTGTACGGACTTACCCTCTCTATCGATCTACAGTCTGAACATGGCCAGCTCACAACTTGGCTTGACGTCGGCACTGTTGTTAAAATACTGCAAAGGATATATTTCAAAGAATCGGAGAACATCACGAAAACAACAAACTATGCATTATCGCTTGTCGCCCCCACAGCCTCCACCGTTCTTTGGAACGACCTCCCCGTCGGCCTCACCGATGTCGTTGAAGCAGTCTGTAGGTCGCCAAACATAAATTCTCTGCGCTTAATCGGGCTACACAATCTCCCTCGGTCCATCGTAATGAATAACGAAATTAAAGCGCTGATATGGAGACGCAGCGAATTCGATTCCCGAGACCATCCCGATTTTGACGGTCATAATCCCCCACCCTCAGGCCATCCTGGCAATGCGGAAACGCAAACATATCTATCGAAGATGTTTACAAACCTAGAGACCTTGGATGTCGATGATTACTCTGCTCTATTATTTACTGGATCATATAATCTTTTTGGCGCATCTGCAGTACAGCGACCCGGTACGCGTGCCACGACCCCTCTCCTCAAGGTGTTAAAGGTGGAAATCTATGTGTCCAAAGATATCACAGGCTTGGTAGGGATTGTCAAACAGGCAACGACTATAGAAATACTGCAAATTACTCTCAAAGCATCCAACTACACGCGGTCAATGGACTCCTCGGTCGATATTGCCAGACACATATTCACCTGCAGCAGCCCACATCTCACCACACTCAGAATCCGCTACACGTTTGCTGAACGTTTAACGCGCGTGCGGCGCTCTGGCGGCGGACGCGTGGCCGATCTGCTCGCATTGGCCACGATACACACACAACTCCGCGACCTCGACATAGAGGTGCTCTTCGGAGCGACAAAGTCATCGCAGTCCGTTTCCATCGTCCTACGAGGCCACGGTTGCACAGAGCTTGCGGACTTTCTCGGGAAGCGCGAGTTCGGCCCACAGCTGCGCAACGTCAAGATATCATTCGTCATCAGGGGGCCCGAGTCTCCGTTCCACGGGAAGGACGAAGCAGGACAGGAGCAACGCCTGTTCGAGGAAAACGCTGAACGCTATTTGGCTACGTATTTTACTTCGCTTGCGGAACTGCGCCCTCAGATTGACATAGACATTAGCATGGTTGACGAAAGGGGTCACCGATATACTTAGCCCGGAAGAATAGTAGGCCTTCGGTAGACACTTTCCCACTGCACTTTGCCGTTTTCTTGATCGTGATTGCGCTTATAGTTGACCATTGTGAATATTTTGAGCGTACAGTTCCATTGTAGACTAGCCTGTACAGTACGGAATCGCTACAAGGATAAGGCGAGCCTGATTGTGACTCGTCGTCGATATAGTACGAATTCTGACAACTAGGCGAGAACTTGTACACAACCTGCACATAAGGGAAATCTACATACTTCTCGTAAAATATGGTGGTGCTTTGTACGTGCCATTGAAGCAGGATTTGGCGTAAACGACGTATGTAGCATGTACTGAAGCAGTTGGCGATTCGTCGTTGTATATTTAGAAGAGCGCCGGCGGTGAACGGCGCGGGTCCGGATGCCTTTCTTCTTGTAGTATTTAAATACGGTCGGAATGAAGATTTGACGGAGTTCGCCCTGCCTGTGCTAGCGCAAGATTTTCAATGAGACTTACCTTGGGCTTGAGGTATTCATTTTAAATGCTGTCCCAACGCCAATCCATTGTCGCCCCGCACAACTTGATCGCAACTTGATCGCCGAATCGAGATAAAAGAGACCAGGGCAGACATTCCCAATTTGGATGCCGGCAGGCCGGAGAGAGCCGGAGGGACAGCGTTTGGCCGCAACGATTCTTTCTCTCGACCAACCACATGGCTTGACACTTGCCGCCTGCCGGAGTCTGGCACAACACTCAGCCAGCCCGGGACTACATATATCTTCCCCACATTTTCTTATTTCCCCGCCTCCCCGCGCCTCCCGACCCCCTCTTCTTATCTTACTTTCACATCGTACTCCCGTGTTGACCGACCGGTACTCTTTACCTTGAGTTCATCGCATATTCGGATCACCAACACCACGAGCCGCGATGCGCTGCACCCCATTCCTCCGGAACCTCCCGCCTGTGTCTAAACTTCAGCCGTCTGCTGCGCTGAAAGAGCGTGTTCGTCGACCTGGGTACTTCTCCAAGCTCGCGAAACCTGAGGACTTGGCCCCGCTGTTCCAGGTATGTGCACATCGCATCTCACCGTACTGTTCTAACCGTCGTCATTCTGCAGAACGATGACTACGTAGGCTCTCCGACCTGCAGATTCGCCGTACGTTATCTAACGTGGCTATGGAATTCAGATTGGTTTTTCTGGATTCACGGGTGTTGGATACCCTAAATCTGTGCCTACCGTACGTGTTCGCGCTTGTCATTTCTCCGGTCCACCGCCGATGACAACTCTTTGCCTGCCTTTAACGATGTTGCATCCATATGTATCTCTGAATCATGCACCTCGACTTGCTCTTGTGATCAACGCGTAATCCAGGCTATCGCAGATCACATCGAGGCAAACAACCTCCAGGATGATCCCTCTACCAAGAAGAAGTTCCACCTCTTCGTAGGGGCCTCCGTCGGCCCCGAAGTCGAGGATCGCTGGGCTAAGATGGACATGTGCGTTCCACCCATACTTTTGTTCAAATGCCAGTGCTTACAGCATCATCTCGCAGGATTGCTCGTCGCTACCCCCATCAGGTTGGGAAGGACATCGCGAAGGGCATTAACGCGGGTCGCATCGAGTTCGCCGACAAGCATCTGTCCATGTTCCCGCAGGACCTGACTTATGGATACTATTCGCTGAAGAAGAACCACGGTGATCCTAAGAAACCCCTCGACTGGGCCGTCATTGAGGCTACGGCGATAACGGAGGACGGTTGGATTGTTCCCGGCGCGTCTGTGGGCGCGTCACCCGAGATCCTGCAGTGCGCGGAGAAGATCATCATTGAAGTGAACACGCGCATCCCGAATCTGGAGGGCCTGCATGATATCAACCAAAGCTTTGGACCGCCACACCGTCAGCCATATGTACGTGTCCTTTTGTCTTTTCCTTTTACTATCGTCCACGTATCATTTGAATATGTTCATGGAGAAACTCCGTCGATTCGTTCTGCTTCTCTTCGCGCCGTCATGATGCGATGCTGACGTCCACTGTCCCCTCCTAATAATAGCTCATCACACATCCCCAAGACCGGATTGGTACAACTGCAATCCCAATCGACCCGGACCGCGTTGTTGCGATCGTCGAGTCCAACCAGCCGGATAACACGGGAGAGAACACGCCTGAGGTATGGCCTGCTTTTTTTCTTCTGCTGTTGATTTTTCTGAATTAAGTACTTTTCACACAGACGGAAGATTCGCGCCTTATCGCCCAACACCTAATAGAGTTTCTTTCAGCGGAGGTGGCCGCCGGCCGGATTCCCCCGTCACTCCTTCCCCTCCAGTCGGGTATTGGAAATGTTGCCAATAGTATCATCGGTGGACTCGCGGAGGGTCCTTTCGAGCAGGTGCGTTATTTAAAATGTTATCAGTCAGTTTATGCGCAAATGGCTAATGTCTACGGCGTCAAAGGTTCAAGTGTGGACAGAGGTCCTACAGGACACTTTCATACGCTTCCTCGACTCCGGAAAACTGTCGTTTGCTACTGCAACGAGCATCAGGTTCAGCCCAGGTGGTTTCGACCAGTTCTACGCCAGTACGCATCTCACCTCCCTATCTTATCTTGTTCTCACACTCTGCCGCAGATTGGGCACACTACAAAGACCGCCTTCTCTTGCGCTCGCAGCAAGTCGCGAACTCCCCCGAGCTCATCCGTCGCCTCGGCGTGATCGCGATGAACACCCCGCTCGAGGTCGATATCTACGCGCACGCAAACTCGACGAACGCCCTCGGCTCACGCATGCTCAACGGGCTCGGCGGCTCCGCAGACTTCCTGCGTAACGCCAAGCTGAGCATCATGCACACGCCGTCCGCGCGCCCGACGAAGACCGACCCGACGGGAATCAGCTGCATCGTGCCCTTCGCATCGCATATTGACCAGACGGGTGAGTCGTGCAGTGGGCGGTGAGGTGAGATGTGCTGATGTGATGGTGGACTGTAGAGCATGATTTGGACGTCGTCGTCACCGAGCAAGGTCTTGCTGACCTACGTGGCCTGAGCCCGCGCGAGCGCGCGCCGCTCATCATCAAAAAGTGCGCTCACCCCGACTACCAGCCAATGCTCATGGAGGTGCGTAACGATCTCCCCTGTTGGATTCACCGCCATGTGCTGACGCGGTACGGACGTAGTACTATGAGCGCTCGCTGTTCGAGTGCTTGAAGCGTGGAGCTGGCCACGAGCCGCACATGCTTCGCAATGCCTTCAAGATGCACATTAACCTGATGGACAAGGGGACCATGAAGGTCGATAAGTGGGATTGAAGGCTGAGTAGAGTCTCCATGTCTATTGCTTTTCTCTGGTGCGTGCTTCTTGAAGAATGGCCATTGTCATGTTATTCACAAAGTTTTGTCTTAAGGTCCGGCATCTTATAGTTGGCCCACTAATACCGAACGTATGTACTTGTGCGTAGAGGGGAAAAAATATCAAGAATATTTACCAATTCCATGGTCATCGTGCACCGTAAGAGCAAACCGCTCATCATATTCGCTAATTTTAGCAGCCATTACATCAACGCAGGCGACAAAAAGAAATCATCAAGTCGTAACAACATATAACTCCCTCGTGAATGTCGTAAGCTCACACCTCCGACGACAATTTCTCAGCTTTTTCGTCGATGGGCGAGTCCTCGACGACCGCGGTAACCTCAAGGTCGTCACCCGGTAGTCCCATAGCAGATGTGTCGTAGCCATTTTCTTCGAGGTATTCGCGGAACTTGATCTCAACTTTCAGATAGGATCTCCAACAAAATGACCGACAATACGTACCAGTCTATCCTCCTTCTCCATACCATCAACCTCGAGCGGCTTCACGAAGAAAAATGCTATTATAGCGCTGAGAAGCGCAACGCCTACCGAGAGGGTTCAGCTTCCCTGCGATTTACTGTGTACGTCGCACTCACCGCTTCCAATCCAGAAGGGACCTGTGTTTCCCTTGGGCGAGTCGGGACCGCCAAACGCTAGTGACAGCGGGAGTGAGTCAAGAGAAATATATATAAATACGCGTGTTGAACTTACCGTCGATGATAGGGGGGAATACTAAATTTTGTGAGCATCATCAATCGTAATGCGATATCAGGCGACTCACCCCAGGTACCAACGAAGGCGCCAATCTTCCCCGTGGCGGCGGCTATTCCATAGAATTGACCTCGGATTGCAGTTGGACCTGTCTTGCTTGACAAGAGTCCAATACAGACTCCAGGGCCTGGTGCGATGTCAATTACGATCATGTCACTGACGACAGGCCTGGCGGATACGCACCGACTTCTCCCAAACTGAGGAAAATACCGTAAACGGTCTTCCGGGAAAAATTAGGGTTCAAGTCTGATCTCTATGTGTTTATGATGAGGAGAACGTACCGCAAATGCGCCAACATGATGAACCAATCTGCCAATTGAAAATTAGGACCGATAAAAAGTTGCGAACGGAAGGTAAGTATACCTGGTATACAGGCCACTCATGATAAAGCCAACAATAGATTGGGAAATCAGGCCCAACAGCTTGAAGAAAACTGCTATTTCAGCACATTTCGAGTAGTATAATCCACACGCAGAAACTTACGAGGGTGTTCTTTGGGCCCAAGCTATCGACAATGAAGGATCCTGTGAGTGTTCCCGGTATGTAAAATAGACTGCAAAGGTGTTTAATTTTATCCGGCGATTTCGGAGGATATATTGGTACGGAACATACTTGATTACAGTGGCCCATCCGAGGACTACGACCAAATCTGCACTTCCCCCCGTGACGCTTAATGGAATGGGCGTGATTTAATCGGTCTGTTTGAAATGATGATAAAACACGCTACTGACTTGTTGACTATGATAGACGAGTACAGTCCGAACTATGGGTCGTACGGACAGTCAAATTTTGATTTCAGATGTTATTGAAAGGTTGAGAACATACCGGGTATCTAATCAAAAAAACGATTATCAGTATCGATTATTCGCCATTAGGTAGAATATGCCTACACAATAAAGTCGTACAAGAACCTTCAAATGAATGTTGATTCATCAGACACGCGCATCATTTAAATGTAATACTATACAACCCACCAAATAATAGCGAGCGCGGTCAAGCGTACCCAATACCGGCGAATAACCAACATGTAAGGTATTTTGGCATGTTTCATGGAGTTTTTCTTGTAAATGCGAGGTTCGTCCATGTTAAGTCGCCAGATAAACACGGCGGCGGCGGGGACGACTCCGAGTCCAAGGGATAATCGCCATACAGCCCGGAGATGATTTTCACCGAAACTAAGTGGCGGCTTTAGTCTATGTTCGTTGTTAATCTGCAGAGATTACGAACATCCAGAACAGAACGAGTGGAACAAAGCACCCAATGACGAAACCAGAGTCGATCATGGTATCTGTTGAACAATACCTGACATGAGAATATCACGCTCTGCAAATAGATTCGCACTCACTGGTAGCAATTGCGAACCATCGATGTTGGGCTTTCTTGCTGACTCCAGGTCCCTCTGATTGCTCTGAAGCAGAGACTGAACCACAGGGATATTCAGCACCTATGCCGATCCCAAGGCAAAATCTATCGCAAGGTAGGTGTAAGCTGTGTAGTAGACATAGGAAAGCAAAGAAAATACCTCATCGCAGCGAGCATACTCAGCATCCCACCAATGCTACCATGCGCCCCAGAAGAGGCAGCAGACAAGCCTGAGAAAAGAGTTACAATACCCGCCGCAGTCATCTGAATGAACAAATGTTACTACACCATTTCGTGTCCTGTCAGGTTAGATTGACGATGCTCACCATGCCAAATTTCCTTCCGATTTTGTCAGAGATCCAGCCTATGCAATAAAACATCGTCAGCGTCGTCGACCTTCTGCCTCAACGGACTGCTCACCGAAGGTCAGCATACCTACCACGGTCCCGGCGAAGGTGACACTGGTATAGGTTCTGCTGTAGTTGTGCTTGGCGAGCTCTTCCGTTCCATAGATTCTCGTTAATACTGTGGCACAGGGGAACATTGATTGAGGAATTGTGATCGCAGTTCAGAACATACAAGTATTGACTAGTCACAGAGACTTATCAGCACTACAATTGAATGCGCTAAGACTATTCAACTCACCATTTCCAATGACGCTGTTTCCATAACCTAAAATATGAAATACCTCAGCACTACGGGTTTCCTATCAACTTGTACCAAGAATTATGCACCATCAGAGAACAATGCCGTTCCACATCTGCCAACGCCGAAATCCGGAAAAGGTAAGCATACGCCTGCGAATTGTTACAGAGCACATACGCAAAGATAAGAGACACTGGGCGTAGCTTGTCTCTCCAGGTCAAGGACATTATGGTTTATCTAGCCGAAGCCCCTAAGGTGTGGAGTGGAAGGAAGCAAGACGGACGGACGTAAGTACTACACTAGGCAAAGGTGTGGCTTATATCTGTGGTAAGATAATGATCCTTCTGATTCGCGTGAACCAGATACAGCTATCGCAGGTTCTTCAGCTCCTCGAAATGCAGCAAAAATAACAGCGTTTGATTCTGAACGCGCGAGGCGATAAATCTATTTTTAGACATGGCTCTTAAGCCCACCTCTCCTTCTCCCACAGGTACTTTCCCAAGTCCTGACGTATGTCGGGAGGGCGCGCATCTAGGTATAGCTAGACTCTATAGATCTACACGCACGTTTGTGATTCATGATCACGATACTTTTACTGTGGGGGTTCCACGGATCTTCCAACCTACTGCGGACTCCCCAGGACCCTTTCACTGAGAAATACTTCGAAGAGATATATGTGACACGGCATTGGGCTCCGCACTCACTACATACAGCTAGCTTTTTACCTGAAAAGAATTGACATTCCTTTTGTATAGATGAAGCTATTTATACATGAACAAATTCATTTACATGGGCTGAAAATAGCAACGGATGGCGGTCAAGATGTCCTCCTTCAGCTGATGGTATCATATATTCATCGGGTGGACATTCCTCCGTTTGACATCATTCGAAGTATACCCATGCGCACAGAGGACAATGGTTTAGGTATAATTCAATTCAAATACACAGATGATACAAGCACCTGAACTACCGAGTCCGACCCGCAGGCTTACATGCTAAAAAAGACAACCATAAACCTGATGGTCTTAAATACTGCAGCGTATGTTATAGAAAGCATAATGAATGTAAAAGGAGTGACGAGGCTGTTAAAAGAACGTGTATGAACGAATGTGTATTGGGCTGCGTGCATTCTCTTGTGGTAGCTAGATAACAGTCAATGTTCCGGGTTTATCTCCCCTTCTCGTTCGGGTACTGGACCTGTCCTTCGGGGTCCAGCATTCTTGCAGCTATTGACGGCTGATATGGTGGAGGACCATCCTCACGCCGTCCCGATATAGGAGAGGCATACATAGAACTTGATGTAGTCATGCTGGCGCGCCGTAGCATCTCCGCACCAACATCGGTCGCCATTTCAGAAGGTCGGCGCATGAGCAAGTTCGAGGATGACGTAGCGTTGTGCACGTATGTGTAGTCCCCGCTCGGGCTAATATCTGAACCAGAGCTGTAATCCGCATTGGCGATGCTCGACGGGCCACCCTGCTCTTCGCCAGCTTGGGCTCGCAGCGCTGCTTTCTCCCCGGGAGCGAGGGTGCGCGTGCTGGGGCTGGGGTGCAAGCGGGCGCTAAGCCTAAACGGGCGCGCCGCGAGTGGCTTGATAGCTGAGAGAATCTGTTAGAAACCCAGGAAAGACGAATATCACAATAAAAGCCTTACCTTTTTCAGCGAGGAGGGCGTGCTCCGTTGCAGATCTCGTTCGCCGCCGAGCGCAGAGGAAGACAAGGAGAGCAAGAAAAAGAAACGCCAGTCCGCCGAAGACAATGCCAATTATCGCGCCAATAGGAACCGCTGCGCGACTGGTCGCAGCGACAGGAATTCCAGTTTCCACGGATTGGACAAGCGAGGTGGTATATAAGTTGGTGTAGGTGAAAATGCCGCCTGCCGAGTCGGTGCTTAGAAAGGTCGAGGTTCCTACTGAGACGACTGTTGTGCTGGAAGTGGAGATGGCGAGGGAAGCTTTTGTTCCACTAAACGAGCTAGTAGGCGAGGAGGACGCGGGTGAGGTGGCTGTCGAAATAGACGTGGTCGTTATTTCAGTGATAATCGTCGGAGAGCTCGCAGCTTTTGAGGTACCTGAAGTAGTGACCGACTGTGTCGACTGATCTGATGTTTTAGAGATAGAGGTCGATGTAGGTTGCACTGCTTGTGCAGGAGTTGTATTAGTAGGCGCTTGTGATGTCGTGGTGGACTTTGCGATGACCGGCGGATCCACCATACTGGGATTTATGTCGTTCGAGAAAAGTTGCGCTTCGTCGAACATGAAGCTTGCGCTTCCCTTATTCGTGACAACGACCGTGTGTGTGGCGAATTCCAAGATGGTGGGGGATTGATATAGTGCATCCATATACACGTTGCTCGACCCAGGCGTCGCAGAAAAGGTTTGCGGGCTGCCTCCATCGATGGACACGTCAATTGCGACATTTCCAGTAGCCCCTCCAGGAATTGTCGCGTAGAGCACAACCCCTTGGCCTGAAAATACAGGATTAAATTCAAGCGACCTGAAACCACGAGGGCCTCTCGCAAGAAAGAACATGTTGGCTAAAGACGCACCTTGGTAGGCAAACGCTACTGTCGCGCCAACATTGTTGGTGACATGAACACTCCCCTCAAACTGCCTCGTCGAACCAGCTAGTGTGCTCCAATCCCCGGTGCTGTAGGCAAAGTGTGAATCGCTGTCGTCGACTGGAAGGTTTGCACGCAGGTTCAACGTCATGAAAGGTGATGCAAACGAGGGTGGTCAAGTCGAATGTCGCATAAGAAAGCAAGGAGGAAGCATTACGGAGACAATGTCCCAAGGCCTTCCCGCTACCTGGGGTCCACGAAAGGCGCAAGCACGAATTCAGTGAGGAGAAACGGTTATGATGAAATGGCGTCCTATCACGGCCCTAATTATATCAACATAAATCTCACCGATTTGCACATCGAAAGCTGCCATCAGATCATCAATCCTCAAAAACGCAAAACATAACGACAGGTCAAGCAGGCATGCCACTTATTCTTGCAAAGTACCTTCGAAATGAAGTCAGCTTGTCCCCAGTAAGAGAAAAATCAACTCCCATGTAATACCCACCTTCACCTCACTTTCAACGGACTTCATTCCAATGTGATCGTCGGAGCTGCACATCACAGTAACAGGAACGACCTGTTGATGCCATCTTTGTGTGGTCCCCCGGTCACCCATCTTACTTTTGCATTGTTACATCTCCAAGCAAGTTCTAAGCATGTATGTATGTAGCGCTGATAATGATAATCGCACGCGTTTCGTCTTTCTGGGGGACTCAGGAGAGTGGCGGCCATCGTTGGACATGGGCTTGAGGATGCCTGACACCGTTGACTTGACCTGTCGGGCATGTCACTGTGGACACCGGCCTGCCAGCTCCTCGCCTCTCTTTCTTTCTTCAGCGAACGGGGCTTCGAGGCCTGGGATAATTTCATGACATGTGCGACGCGTGAAACGCGGTGGTTTCGGGTAGGACCTGACCGGCACGGGCCACGCGATTACGGTCGAGACGTCAAAGCCTCAAACGCGCTGCGTCGTGACTCGTCACCGTCATGCGTTTGGATGCGGGTACAAATTTCCGCAACTTGAAAATATCAGGACATGACGCGGTGGAGTCTGATGGAGTGCATGGAATTGAACCTCAGGGCACTGCTTAGGTATGTCTACGCGGAATCTCTTCTAAGAGATAGAATTTCAATCTTCAATAACGCGACCGGTGGCGAGTAGATTTCCAGAGCAGGCCAAGCCCAAGGATGCAGGCAAGTAAAATGTATGTATGTAAGTATTCCCGAGATCAAAGGTATCATAGAATGTTCGATATAATATTGGTTTTATATATGTACTTGGCTGATGTTGGTCCGGCGGAGGAAGATGAACTCATCATCGTTGTCAAATGATATATAAGATGGTGGTGATTCTTGGGCAATCTACACCGCGCCTACGTCCGTCAGAATACAAGCAGTCCGATAACAAAAAGGAATACCTAGTGCGGGACGCCCGCTGCGTTCGGGGGCAACAGAACGACATACGCTTCCCCCGATCGTGAACAGCCAGGGCGAATAGCGAACAAGCTGGCACATATCTATGTAACACAGAAAACACTGGAGGGAACCACCGCCTGCTTCCACAGAGGCAGCCTCTGAGTAATATGCCCTCCCAGAGCGCCCCCGGCTTATGCTGGGCGGCAAACCCGGCGCGGGCGTGCGATCGCGTGCGACCTGGCTGCGCACCGCGACATCATGTATCAGGGTCAAAGTACTTCGACACAGGCGCAGGTCGGTGAGCGCGACGTCTGAGGTGAGGTACGGCAGCTCAGAGGCATCCTAGATGTGGAAATTGGAATGCCCTAAATGGATGCCGGCGGACGCTCGGACGTGGGAATATCGAACCACTACGGGTCGCGAACGACAATAGGAAGTATGCGTGATCTGCAATAGAGAGTACGGACTGCTTTCGAGTTTTTCATTCAAATTATATATAAGAGGCTCTTTGATGCTGCATTCGGCGGAGTGGATTTTATGAGCAGCACGACGTGGGCATGGTACGGCGAGCGGCCTGGGTGGTTGTCCAAATCATCCAGGCTTATGAAGATGCGGCCGCACCCATTGCAGTATGGGTCAGAGTCAGAAATGCTATCCTCTCTCGTCCATGTACGCGCCCTCCCGGTTTGCAGGATAATCATACGCATGGACGTGCGCCGCCCCTGCGCACGTCCAGGCCCACCGCATCGATAAGTAAGCACTCTGAATCGTCGCGAAAGTAGAGTCCTGAGCGCCATCCATAATCATGCCCACAACCGCACCACGCGTGCACGACTTGCCCGGGGCCGCGCGTGCGTCGTGCGCGCAGTCTCCCAGCCAGGCGGCGTGTGCGCCGTGCGGTGCAGCGCGGAGCGCTCGGGCGACTGCGCGAGTTCCACACGAACAGCGAGCGCGGGCGATCTGCTCAATGTCTGGTTATTTGTGCGTGGGTAGGCGCCTAGTATGACACCACCGCCTGCATGCCCCGCGCACGCCCCGGACCGCGATGTGCCGCGTGGTGCGTTCGCGGCGGACGCTGGAGACCCCTGTACTGTGTGATTATGCACTGAATGCCCATCCCCCGTCCCGCCCCACGCGCCGTGCGCTGCTCAACGCGCCGGGGAACGCCGGGTGATCTGATTGTGCAGCGGCGCCTTTATTGTGTGCGTCTAGCTATGCACTCTTTATCTAGCTGTGGGCGCTGGTGCCGAGCCGTGCACGACGGATCAACACCCCACCGTTGATAATCTGCATGTCCGTCCAGATTAACCGGATGGACAGGGTGCGAGAGGGGCGTCTTTGTGCACTGTGCAGCGCACGGCGGTAGATAGTTATTAGTTATGCATGGAGAATAATACTAGTATACAGTAGGGGCGATGCGCATTAGAGATGATACACGGTGCGGCGGGTGCGTATTATGTTTTGTGGTACGGCGGAATCTGATGCGGAGAAATCGTGATGCGGGGTGGTACAAACAACAGAGGGTACAAGGTTCGGACGGGAATAACTAGCTAGCGCAGTGAGCAAGTAAGTAAGTAGACAACAAAAGATGTAGAAAGCAAGCAACAAAGACCATGACGGGGTGAGGGAGAGCTCAGCGCCCCTTGAGCCCGCGCAGCCGCCGTGCGACAGCGTCCATATCGCGCACGTTCCACTCCCCGCTCCACTCGCGCTCCTTGCGCCGACCGAGGTCACCCGGCGCCAACCCCACCGCTTCCACCGCAGGCGCCTGCGCCAGCGGTGGGACCAAAACTGGCTCAGCGCGGGGGCGGGGGGCGGATTGTCAAAAAAGTAACTTATTTGACTAGCGTGCTAACCTATTGCTCTGCGAATGCCGAGATGCCGGTGCAGGCGAACTTATTCCCACGCAGGCGCAAATCTAACTTGTAACGTGTGCCGTACGTAGAGGCCCGGGCCTCGCACCAGTACCGAGTAATGCTTTGGTACTGTATAGTATATATAATAATAGTTGTCGGTTTCTAATGTATAKGGTAGATATTATAGCATTAAGTATCACCTGAATACATCTGAAGTGAGCTTGAGCCATGACTTATCCATAGGTATCGCTCGCAGATGTCAATTATTGATTTCTGTGCGTACTTGTTTCCGAATAAATAGTATACCAGTCTGCGCAGCTACAAGAATACCCGGTTAATACGGTATTTTCGCCTCGGCCTGGTCGCATGCATCGCGGTGGATCCCTGTGTGGAAATGCGTCCGATGCTCAGCGCTCAGCACGCCACACAAGCGTCGAGCGACATATACTTGCAGCGCGTCATCTTCGAGATCTGCGCATGAGTCAACTCCTTTCATGGCAAGATGATGGGTGCGTGCTTCAAGTCTCCTCTTCCTGTGCTCAACATACACGTAACACCATTTTCTGCCCTTCATCTCGGGGTATGATGGGCGCGTACATTACTTCAGTAKTTGACACATTGAAAYCYCCRGYRCCGCAGASAMAATCTTACCCTCCAGTCCTTCCGCCGRTACACACTTAAATGCTCCGTYATATTTTCTTTCCTAAATTATCATATCTGTCTTTGTGCCTGCACATATCAGCGGCACGTCAGCAAGCTAACTTGCTAACTTGTGGTGGTAAGTGTGCACGTTAATGTATCATATAACGAACTTGCTGCGTACAAGTTAGCCTGAAGTTAGCTTTTAAGTATGGCTTATAAGTATTACAGAATTTGACACTTGGTAATTAGCTTTTAGTAATGTAAATCGAGACATTTGATCTATTAAGCGCCCACCAAAGACCTCGCCAAACAAACACCTGGCGTCAACACCCTCACGCTCTTGGAAGACCGGTATCTCAAATACATAATTGAAACCCCTACAAGTAGCCTCGCCGAGGCACTTAGTTTACCGCTGTGCCCAATTGGCAATGTGTAGATTCGGACGCTAATTCATGTCATAGCTCAGTGCGTAGGGACCAATATTATGTAAAACGCTTGAAACATACTCTTTATTAGTACTACTCGGCACATATGTTATTTATTTGAGTATCCACTGCTTGTGAATAGCCGTGTATAACCAGATCAGTGCTGAGAGCATGGTGGAGGCCGTATGAATATGCCAGGGTGGAGGTACTGTCATTAATATCAACAAAGGCAACTCAAAACTACCATGAAATGATGGCAAGTTACCTCGCAAGTCACCTCGCAATTTCACCAAGTTAACGTGCGAACTTGGCTCAATTTAACTTATCCCGCCAAAAAGCTAGCGCAAGCTAACTTGTGCAGGCGCAAGTTAGTTTTTTTTAAGTTACTTTGTTAACAACCCGGGGGGCGTCCATGGACGCTGCTGCGCGCCGAGAGAGGACGGCGTCGGCGGCGACGATGGCGCTGGCTGCGCCGAGGGCGAGGCTGCGCGGGCGCGCGGCACGGCGCTTCCCCGTGGTGCGTATCGCACCTCCTTTGCCGGCGGTCGAAGTTGGTGGTGCTGCGCGCACAGACGATGTGGGAGCAGGCGGTGTAGGCGTTGCAGCCACGGCGAGGACGGGCGGCGCAGGGCCGGACACATGTGCATTGAACGACGCGAACAGCGACGAGCTGCGTGCGAGCCTGCTGTTGGAGGTTGGCGTGGGCGCAGGGCGAAAGACGAGCTCGGGCGGGACGTTCTCCCCGAGCGTCCTTGCGAGCTTTGCCATCTTGCGCCGGCGCTGCTGATCGTCGAGGTCCTTCCTGGCGCTGCGTCGGTGACAAGTTCATAGATCTCTACCAGCAGGATACTTACCATTGTTGAGCTCGGCCCACTGGCCGCTGAGAGTCACATGTCTCAGCGGGCAGCGCCTTGCAAAAGATCAGATAGGCCGCCAAAAATTCGATCCAAATTTTTGCCCGCAAACCTCATGAAAACCGTGCTTGGATTCCTGTCAAATTTCCTCTCTCATAAGTTCTTTTTCGATTATATTCCATTCATCACCCTCCCGCACGCAGAGCATAGATTGTTATTTGAGGCCGGTGAGACTGTTTGGCCGACAGAAGGCCATCGATTCATCATGCACCATTTCAGATCGTGGAGCAGATGGTCTTCAATCTAAGTTGGACTACACCTGATGCGGACGGGTCTAATATTAATTGACATGATAAACCAAAGTGGAGGAGAACATTGAGAGATGTGCCATGCATTTCATTTGAGAGTGCACGCCGTACACGGGCAGTGATTCTCTGGATCATGTATGCTGTTCATGTTAGGTGCTGTGCAAGGCGCGTGCCGCAGACGCTTTGTCGCCACCCCCGCGGACTCAATACGCCAATTACAGCACACCTGGTTTTCCCCTTTGTGACACGCTTTGAGCCAGCTGGTTGCTTCACCTTTGGCAACTCTGAAGTTCGAGGCTAAGCCCGAGACCGGGCCTTCCGAAAGAGAAAATGCTGTATACTCATTCGGAGGCCCAGTCGCAAGCTTAATTTGAGGCATGCGTCGGCACCAAATGACCATTGAATTTCTCCAATTGACCGCGGAGAAATGCTAAGGCGGCACATCTTTCAATTATGGCAGTAGACAAGCCAGTTTCCTGTGCTTCGGACAGGCTTTCGACCAGGACTGTATAGATAGTGCAGTGATCGTGTTCGACTTTTGACAGTACATAGATCCCAATTTTGTCCTAAATACAGAGAGAAGGCGGTTCCGGGCTATACCCAACATGAAGATGGCCCTTGTCTGTTGTCTATGAAGGAGAATTCAATTGGTGGGCTTTCTAATTGCTATGGCATAGCAATCGTGAAATTTGTATAGCCTTGCATAGCTGCGCTCTACAGCTTCTATTGAATTGCTATGCAAGGCTATGTATTTACCATCATGGACTCGTCCCATGACCCATTTTCCATGTTAATATTTGGAATGCGTTCAAAATAAACCCAATCCTCCGGCAGTGACGTCTTCGATAGCTCATCTCATCACATACTTAAAACCAACACTTAACGGCGGTGTAGTCTCAAGCCCCCATTCCCAGAAACGTCTACAACAGTCTGAAAAATCTGCCGCATATACTCATCATGGATACCAAGAAAGATGGCAGGAAGAATAAGTTTGCCGAGGCCCTGAAAGCGAGATCAGTCTGGTACGTTCACTGGCTTAAGCCAACATAAAATATGCATATTGGTCGACTGACAACTACAAATATTATCTTGCAGTACTTTTACGAAGAAATACTGTGGCCCACTTTTTGCACTCATTATCGGCATCAATAAGTATTCATTTAGTCCACTCAGAGGGGCTGTTCCGGATGCGGACGCTATTTCCAATTTTTTGACCATGCAACTTGGTGTCCCGCACGAGAATATCACAAATCTCCGGGACAAAGAGGCGACTCGAGCTCGAATCATCAGCGAGTTGGAAAAACTTGCTAAAAGGAAGGATATTCCAAGGAATGCTGCGATTCTAATTTATTATGCTGGTCATGGCTCTACGATGGCTATTCCCCGGGTATGGCCAGGCTATCAGACTGCTGATGGGGAAATCGAAGGGATATGCCCAGTTGATATACAGACGCGAGTCGAACCGACTGACAACTTGTCAGTCGGTTCGACTCGCGGGTATAAGATTGAAAGTGGCCTTATACCCATGATCCCTGATCGAGTTCTCAATTGCTTGATTCATGAAATCTCAGAGGCCCATGGAAATAACATTGTGAGTTTCGTTTTCTTTGGAGTCCATCTTGTCAAGCTCACGTAACTTTTGATACAAGGTGACAATCTTCGATTGCTGCCATTCTGGTGGCTTGTCCCGCGATTTGGACCCTATGTCAGATCGCCCGAAGTCTCGCCACATGCCCAATCCTCCTCCTCTGCTTGAAGGAACAGACATGGACATCCTTGGACGCAGTAATTCCTTGACCTTCAATGTTCCAGGTGACATCTCCGCATACGTGCACATTGCGGCAGTGTCACGCACGAAACGAGCGGAAGAAGGGACTAATTTGGAAGAAAAATTGAGCGGTGGCTATTTCACGACATTCTTGCTCGAGGTTTTGAAAAGCAGCCCGACTGCGATCGAAGAGCTCAGTTACAAGACACTGATCAACCAAGTTTACGAAAGGTATTTGATATACTGCACTGCCTCGCAATTTAATCTTACCGATTACCCCTCTTCCCTGCAGGATGAAAAATTGCTTCGGCAGCTTCCAACAACCTCAATGCGAGGGTGTACATATCAATCGCCGAATTTTCTCTGTCGACATCCGCGGCCGACTTATCACGGGAACATGGGACGAGTCAGCGAATACAATGCGAATCGAAGCCGGAGTTGCTCATGGCGTGGGGGAAGATTCAAAATTCGCCATCTTTCGTGATGATACCGGTGTGGGCAGCCCATTGATCAACGAAGTCGGTGTCCAGGATCTTGGAACTGACAACACTCGTCTCCGTTTACCGCGCCACTCTGGCACCAAACTCCCGAAGACGTTCTACGCAAAGAGGATTCCCGCTGAGCGTGTCAAGGTCTTGATTCAGGACAACGAACTGGTCTCCGCCCTTTATGCCAAGAGCGATTTTTCCGACCGCCTCGGGATAGAGGTGACGGATAAAGCGGGTGACCAACACGACTTGCGTATTGCTGTTGAAGACGGCCAGATAGTCTTTTACTGGGGAGGAGAAAACTTGTTCACAGAAGTGCTGAATGGCCGAATCCCTCGTACCCTTCCACTCGAAGAGAAGGATCGACTCTTACCTGTTATTCGCGCGTTTGCGACGTTCAAACATCACCTTATGCGGATTTCAGACACTGGCGAGGAGGAACTGAAAAAATATATCAATGTCGATTTGAAGAAAATCACCGGGGGCCTAGTAAAGGCTACTACCGGGAACGACCTTCTAGGGGAGGATAATCATGTTCCCATTCGATCCAAAGATGGTTCGGACTCGCTCTGCTTCACTATCCACCACTGTTTGGAAGGCAGCCCAGCGTTGTACCTATATATTTTATATTTTTCTTCTTGTCTTGGGATTTGTAAGTGTTCTCTTCGACGACATAGGCTATGTTGTGTATTCACTTTTCATTCGATTTGTAGGGCCAATATTCTTTCCAGAGCATATCGCCAATCCGGACAAGGCACACGCTCCAACTGTAAAGTATGGCGGCAAGTTTCAAATTGGATTTGGCGATGGAGGAAAGCCCATGAAATTCATCCTACCTGAGGGAATTGATAAGGACCTTGGGTATCTGAAAATATTTCTGACGACAAAACCGGTTGATTTCTATCCCCTTGTGCAGGAATCGCCCTTCGACGTGGAGCAAGAGAACAACATTGGTACCCTAACAAGGAGTTCAAATCTCACTCCAAGCTCTAGGGCAATGACGCAGCCAGCTCACGATACTACAAGGGTATTGCGATATCATAATTTGCTGGAGAGAGGAATGCGCCCTATACCCGAACGCCGAACTGATTTACTTGAAGTTGCACGACTCAACACAATCCGCGTCTACAAGAGAACGAGCCATGACGAATCGGATGTCGGCACAGATGAAGCAGCATGGGGCGCCATAAAGTATGCTGTGATTCAGAAGCGTACATCTCAGTAACCTCCCACCGCAACTGCCTCAGCTACAGATCGCCTTCGTTCACTCCTTCGCGATTTTTCAGGTACTTCACAAGTTATTCAGGATAAATCTTTTTTCTTCGTCTCCGAGTCCAAAAACGATATAAAAAACACACACATGTATTCTTGGTACTCGTAACCTGTAATTCTATGCAATGAGTCTCGTTTCTGCGGGAAGCTTTGACGCAGGGAGACACTGGGAATATTCTGGGGGATAACACATACCCAGCGCCTGCGTCCCSGKWTCAGTTKGCSWCACACATGTATTCTTGGTACTCGTAACCTGTAATTCTATGCAATGAGTCTCGTTTCTGCGGGAAGCTTTGACGCAGGGAGACACTGGGAATATTCTGGGGGATAACACATACCCAGCGCCTGCGTCCCGGATCAGTTGGTGAGCCTCGTCTGCTCGATCATGGTGCCTCAATATTCAATGGCGAGGAGGCGCGTGGCGTGCCTGCGTGGTGGTGGCCGCATGCCAAGATGTCGGACGGCGCGCGCCGAGCGCAAGTATTCTGCGCCCATTCAGCGGCGCGGCGTACTTGAGACATATCGCAGCGTGGCTGGCCTGTACGGAGGGAAATCCCGGAGCCAGAGGGGCGCGGCGGGGGGCATACAGCGTGGTTTAGATTACACGTCAGGCGCGAGACGTGCAGCAGCAGCGGCGGCGCGCCCGTCGACAGCCAACCTCGTCCGCGTCATCGCCAGCAAGCACTCGTTCCTTCGGGTCTATCAGGCCAGCGTGGGGGCGCGCGGCGAGCGGGCGGGCGGTGTGTGTGCGGCGCGGACATGATGACATAGCCGGAACGATGGCTCGGGTGGTGGGAGGCTGAGGAAGAGGAGATCGTCAGCGCCAAATAAGACGGCGTGGCAGAGTGAGTATGGAGGACCACCGGCCACCAGGCCGGAACCGTTAACATAATGGGGTCCTCGAGTCTCACACTACCTTATACAATAGGTGTGCCTAAAGCATTTCCTCCGCTGGCTCTCCTATGCCGTCCTTACCATCCACCAACGATGGCCAAACTTATATAAATCAAACACACTACAAATGTGGGGTCAATCCCCCGCACCCTTAGCTGGACCGTCGAGGCTAACTATGTATAGTTGTCGCGGTCCCATAGCTCCACAAAAAAAAAAAAAAAAAAAAAAAAAAAAGACGGCGTGGCAGGTCGGTCGGCCGGCCCGTGAGCTTTCGGGCCTCGGCACGCCCTGCGCGCCTTCCACCGCAAAAAGGAACCTGCCACCCGCCGGCCTGTATGGGTTCCACCTAGGACGTGTATTGGAGTCGCACAGCATTTAAAGGCCGTCCCACCCACAATTGCGCATATCAGTGAGGGATAAATCCGGAACGAGGCTATCAATAGCGAGACCGCGGGGTGAATGCAGTTGGTAAATAGTTATTAGTTATGCTTGGGAAATACTAGTATACAATAATGGATGCGCATGAGAGATACAAGGTGCGGCACGTAGAACTATGCTGTGCTATGATATGTTTTGCGATGGGGGTAATCATGAGGAAGCGGGATGGTACAGACAACATTGGGTAAGAAGTTCAGACGGGCATAGCTAACGAGCTGACGCAGTAAGTAGGTAGGCAGACACAAAAAGAAGAATGTCGTACGAAGGCGAGCAACAAAGCCCTCAGAGACAAGACAGGGACAGAGCGCCTTTGGGGTTCGGTGCTCAGCGCCCCTTGAGCCCACGCAGGCGCCGCGCGACAGCGTCCATATCGCGCACGTTCCACTCCCCGCTCCACTCGCGCTCCTTGCGCCGACCGAAGTCGCCCGGATGCAGCGAATTATCCACCGCTGGCGCCTGCGCCGGGGGTGGATGAGGCCGCGGTGCGGGAACATATTCAGCGGGGCGCGGGGTGTCCATGGACGCTGCTGCGCGCCGGGAGAGGACGGCGTCTGCGGCTGCGATTGCGCTCGCCGCGCCCAATGCGAGACTGCGCGGGCGCGCGGCGCGGCGCCTCCCCGTGGTGCGCATTCCACCGCCAATGCCGGTGGTCGTTGTTGATGATGCTGCGCGAACGGGCGGCGTCGCAGTCGTCGAAGAAGCGCGCACGGGAGGCAGCGTCGCAGTGGCTGATGCGGTGCGCACATGGGGTGCTGCAGCGACCGGAGGCGTCGGTGTCGCAGCCACGGCGAGGACAGGAGGCGCAGGCCCGGACGGATGTGAATTAAACGGCGAGAAGAGCGACGCGCTGCGCGCCAGCTTGCTGTTGCGAGTCGGTGCCGGCGCGGGACGGAAGACGAGCTCGGGCGGGACGTTCTCGCCGAGCGTGCGCGCGAGCTTCGCCATCTTGCGCCGGCGCTGCTGGTCGTCCAGGTCCTTCCTGGGGGGCGGCGGCGGGGACAGCGGGACGTTGAACGCCGAGGCGGCGGGGGAGAGCGGCATCGGCGTCGGCGCGGGGGCGGTGCTGGCGGGGGCCACGCGCAGCAGCCGCGGCTGGGTGAGAGCGCCGCGTGCGCCGGGGGCGTCGAAGAGGAGCGCGACGGGGACGCCGCGCCGGCGCTTCTCGCCTGATGCGCGGGTCGCCGGCCTGGGCCGGGGCTCGGGCTGGTATGGGGCCGAGCGCGAGGGGTGCTTGACGAGGACGTACTCCGGCTCGAGGGACGACACCGAGGACACCGAGGAGGCAGGGGAATGGAACGCGCGGGCAGGAGCCGCGGCGGGCTCGAGGAGGCGGGGCGTGGCGCCGAGGACGGCGCCGAGCTTGCGTGTGGAGCGCAGGAGGCGCGCACGCTCAGCGGGCGCGAGTGCGTTGCGCGTCGGCGGCGTGGGCAGGGCAATGTGGAAGGCGGACATGGTCGTTGGTGGGTCGTAAGAGGGTGGGCACGCAGTGCACAGAGCGGGGACGAACAGCAGAACCCAGGGAGGGTATATGTATGGCAACGGCGATGACGTGGGACGAACGGGGCACAATGGGAACAAGGCGCGGCTATTTGTGGCCCGTTTTATCGCCCCCGCCTCCATTCCCGGCGCTGCTTCCATCCGCACGTGGCGCTGTTTGCACGCCCCGTTGCTATGCCCCGGTGCCAAACTTCTGCGTCCTTTCCAGACATAAGTACAATAGCCAGCATCTGTGCGGTGCTGCATTGTGCTCGCCTCGGCGGCTCGCCTCACCTCTATTGTATGGTGTCGTACGACCTGCGCACTCCTAATTGTCCCAGGTATCGCTCTGACTTGGCTCTGACGTGCAGCAGCCGCTGACATGACAACGTCGTGCCCAGATCCCGCAGCCCAGGCTAACTTGTCCCAAAGCTGGTACTTAGACGCCTAAACCATCACCCGTCGTCTGCGTGCGTGGATCCGCGTCGACGCCTGCTGCGCTGTCCACGAAGAAGCCCAGAAGCCATATGCCCTTCGCAGGGATATTAATTGCTCGCCAAATTAGTATCCTTGTTCTCTTTTATTAATGCAATGCCGTATATGTATTAACGCTGCGAAATTGTCCTTGTACTTGCGAATATGTAGCCAATTGCATTTCATTCAATATGTCGCCCTTTTACCGGCGCCAGAGCGCCTCGCCCGCCCTGCCCAGCCCAAGCATTCATTGGCGCTCTGCGCCGTTGGCACCCCGCAACTGCGACCGCCCGCCCACCCCCATCGCGCGCCCCGAAACACGCACGCACGGGCGCGCCCGCTCTCGCCCGGCCGCGGCGCGTCTCACTACTTATCATGCCACTACATACTACATATCTTACCACCTCATTAGCATCACGCCACCTCATCACTTATCATGCTGCATGCGTATCTCACCGCGGCCTGCGCCGTGCATCACCCGCACCACTGTGACTATCAGCCGTGCGCATGCATGCACGCCGATCGACGCTGATGCAACGTCGCCCGACCCGCTTGCAGCTACCTGCATGCTTGCACCAGTACATATCGCCCGCCTGGATGCACGCATCACCTCCGTCGCGTCGACTGATGCGCGTGAAACGCAGCGACGGCTTTACACGTAAATTCGAGTCAATGCCGACCTCGCCCAGTACCCGCACCTCCGTGCCCGCAGGCCGGCCGGCCGGATGCACGCATCACTCGACGTGATGTGCGTGAAACGCAGCGACGGCTTTATGTACATGCACAAACTCGACTCAGCGTCGACCGGCAGCGCACCGCGCACCGTAGACTAAGATATGGATAGCCCGCACCGCGCTTCACGGGGTGTGCAATACGAATGAGCTCACTGCACGGAACGCGTCCTACCGCGCAGCGCCGAGCCAGGGCGTGGCGGTGCGCCGACGGTGTACACCGAGGGTGTGCAAACAAAGCGGATCACGAGGCCCGCTCCCGCCTTCGGCGCTGCGCACGCCGCAGGGGTCGTTTCTGCAACGTTTCTGCTATATGCAAGCTACAGTGTACCGGCTGTCCTTCGGACAGGCTAAGCACATTCACGTATTACAAGGCTCAGACACTAGTATCATTTATTCTAAATCTGTAGCTATCTTCATTACAATGTTCTCGAATGGAATATTTATTTTTTAGAGTGAAAGAAACAGTGAATGTGAATGAGTGTGGTTTTCAAGAAATATGGCAATGTGTCACGGAATTCACTCCTTCGGACACAGTGTGACAACCCTCAAAAAACCCCATCATTGCACTTCACTGCTCTCGCCCCTTGTCCTGCCTTCACTCTCCTCCACCAAAGACAATTCCAAAGTATGCTTGGGTCTCTTTGGGAGGTTTATACCTGTCATACTGCCTTCTTGTAATTTCCATATTGCACTGAGGTGGATGGTAGGAAAGCTGTACTCGTCAGATCATTGCTGGGCCAGATGTCCATCATTCTTTCTGGGCCCATTTTCCCCGTAAATATTCCTGATTCTACTCATTTCTATTTCTATTAGGATAAGTTACCCATTGGTTTTTTTTTCTAAGTCAAATTCGACCCAATTCGGTTGAGAGTGAAGATTAGGCATAGCAATATATCTCCAATTTGGCCTTTTGTAGTGTAATCAATATCATAGAACCTTTGAAACATTTCCAATAAGTCCTAAATTATTTGTACATAGTCTCTATACTTTATTAGAGATGTGTACAAAGTTTCATGACAATTGAAGGCGATTTGCGTGAACTAGAGTTGGTGTCCGAGTCCGAAGGACCGCCGGAACACTTGTATATGTATCTATACTAAGTACACACTTCCACCGAGCTGTGCTGCAGGCGGACCAAGCCAAGTGCGCGTGTGCGTCGCCGCCGCCGCCGCCACCGGCGACTTGCGTCGCGTGCCGCACCGCACGGCGCTGGACGTCCCGCCGCGCGCCGCAGCAGTATATGCGAACGTGATCTTCGGCGCGGCATCTCTGCGCGTCGCGCGCGCGCGGTTGCGTGAGACACAGCCACCGCGTCAACCGCGTCAACCGCGTGTCACGGCCACGACAACCACGCATGCGGGTAGATGTGCATGAGCTCAATTCACGGAACGCCTCCTACCAGCCCCCGCCCCCGCGCTCCGGTCTGGGGGCGCAGTGGAGGTTTGGTGGAGGTACGCCGACAGTTTACGTACACCGACGGTGTACAAACAGAGCGAATCACCCGCCGCGTTCGTCCGCGCACGCTGAGTGTGCTCTGCACTCATAAGTACCCTCATTATGGTTGTATCAGATACTTCAACAATCACAAATTGTAGCGGTCTGTGGAAGTTCGCCGCGAACCGCGCCAAATGTGTGATGTGCGTGAAATGCACCGACGCCGGCGGCCGACGCACTTCACCGGTGCCGGGGCGTATGCGGACCGGCCGGTCGGCGCGCGGCAAAGTCCCGCCGTTGACCTGACTCGGACACGCACAAACACCGACGGCGGATCACCAGCGCTGAGCGGCCCCAGCGCTCGCTGCGTGTCTCTTCGTGCGGCGCCGCACTTGTGGACGGCGCGAGCCAGGCTGGCGTGCGTCGTGCTGTCGGTGGGCGTAATTATATAGCGCGCTTAGGGATCTACATTTAGCAATTTCACGGCAAGTACTTACTTTCTGTGTTGATACCTGCACTTCGAATTGCAACCGCGCTATTGAGTACCAACATCGCCATTCTCCGACTCTGTTGTATTTGTAGATGGATAGCATAATTTTGTTGTAGTTGCATGATAAAGTGGCCATCAATACGTAGAAAATATCTCAGTAAATCAAAGTTTTCTGTAGGAAGAAAAAGCCGTAAGCACCGTTCAGAGTGCGAGGACCATTTGCTTCAAATCTCGCAGGTAATGCTCAGATTTTATTGAAAGGTGTCTTTGATATAAAGCACTCTTTTTTCTTTCTTGTTGATGGTGTGGTAGCATATCGGGCCAATCGAGTGTCACTGCTAAAAAAATATCCCATCAAAGGCTATAGCATGCATGGGAAACACATACTGTGTCATACACCCGTGCAGTCTGTTTAAGCGCCCGTTTAGTCATCACATCCCTGAGAATGGTGGGACTGGGAAAGCGAAGCACAATGAGGTAGAATATAAAGGACGACGATCTTGGAATGCCCCTTCTTCCTTCACACCACCACCTCTGCACTATGCCCATCGATCATGTTTGCCTCTCGTGTTCCAAGACGTTCGATACCGTCGCGGGGCTCAGATCCCACGCCAAAGCAAAGCGCCACACAGCGAACCCGTACATCTGTGACGACTGTGAAATGTCCTATGTGTCTTTGTCAGCGCTGCAATCTGTGCGTGCTTTCTGCTATCGGGTTCCGTGTGAGTGAACTTTGCGGCTCATTGATCTACTAGCACATGAATTCACCCAAGCATGCGTATGATTACCCTTCCAACCGGGAGAACACGTACATGGAAGAGGGTAATAGTGCTTCTGACTCCGACCCATACTGCAATGGGTGTGAGCGCCACTTCATGAGCACAGACGATTTGAACAACCACTTGGTCTCCTCGCCCCGCCATAACTGGTGCTTTGACTGCTCCCGCGACTTCTGGTCCGCCACTTCGCTCGAACAGGTGCGCATTCCAGATGCATCCCCCCTGATCCACATCATAACTATGATCTTGTACACCAGCATCGGAACTCCCTCGCGCATCACGAGCGTGAAATCCAGTGCCCACTCTGCCGATCCATGTTCAAGAGCCCGTCGGGAATTGCGCTGCACCTCGAGTCGGGATGTCACCAGTTTACGCGCCTTCACGTTACCGCCACGCTGCAAGGCATGCAGATCGTCCCCGTCATCCCCACCAAGCGCATCGCCGACGTACGCCCGCTGACGTTGCTTCGCGCGTACGCCGTCACAGAAGCGTCGTCCACCCGGCGCCGCGTGCGCGTGCTTCCTCTGCGGCTGGGGACACAGGAAGCTCGCCGCGCTCAACGCGCACCTGATCTCGCCGGCTCACGACGACGGCGAGTCCATGTGCCCAAAGTGCAAGGCGGAGTTCGACCTCGTATCCGTCTGCCTGGCAAAGGCGGTCGATGCGCAGAAGTGCTTTCCACGATCTGACCGGCAAGTTCTCGCGTCTGGTCACGATGTCGGGCCGTACCTATGGGAAGTAGCGGCAGATGTAAACCCCCATTCTATTCAAAGGAATAACACTGACTTGAGTGCATTATTCTCTTCTAAAGTTGTACAATATTTATTGTTATGCGCTGACCATTGCTTTCTTTCGCTCGTATGCCGGACTGTTTCTCCCCCGTTTTACATCTGTACCTGATAAACGCATATTTGAGCACCTAACGGCTATATACAATGCATGTATCGAATATATAAGTGAGAACACACACAATTTGAAGAAGTTGAATCTCCGACGCCCGTCGACCCTACAGCAGCATCGAGTCTTCCCTAGGACGCGAGCCAGCTTTACATCTGCGGCGCGCGGCGGGACGTTCAGCGCGGTGCGGTGCGTAAAGCAACTCAAGTTGCCGGCGGTGGCGTCGGCGCCGATGCACACTCGGTATTGGTCCGCCTGCAGCCCGGTATGGAAGTGTGTATCTGATATAATATATGATAATAGGTACTACGTACTATAGAAATGACCTGCCGTGCGTCTTGCACTCCGCGCGCCCTACGCGCCTTGTCGCCGCACCTCATGGATGCGGGCCACGAGATCCGCTTTGTTCGCCCAGTGCACACCCCGGCAGCGCCCGTGGCGTCTATGGACTTCCCCTGCCCGCGCGCTGAGCCGGTGTCTGTACCACCGCCGGCGCAGGCGCCGGTGGACGGTGGTAGAAAATGCGCTGCACCCTGTCGACTTTGGCCGGTGCAAGGAGCGCGAGCGGAGCGGGGATTCGAATGTACGGGATATGAACGCCGTCGCACAGCGCTTGCGTGGGCTCAAGCTCAAGGGGTGCTGAGCACGGCTTCGCCGCGCTTCCCCCCCTGTCGAGGTCTTTGTGTTATTTACCTACCTGTGTCGGGCCGCCCCGGCACGCCTTCCTTATTTGGCGTCGCCGCTCAGCCCAAACACCGCGTCCGCGGCCTCTTCTTCCTTGCTTCTTCCTGCAATCACCCGTCGAATCCCGTGTTCACAGTTGCAAGCTTCACCACCAGCGCGACTGCACACTGCACGATGCCCTCACGATCACCACACGGCGTACACTTGACACGTGCGCCTCACTGTCGCTCGGCGCCGCGTCGCCTACCGCACTGCTGCTCGCATAGCTGCCACACTCTGCGTGCCCGCGGCGCTCTCTCATGCACGGTGCGTGTCGCGCGCGTCCGATTTAGCAGCGGGAGGTAGCACCGTGCCTCTGGAGTATGGGCGCAGGAGCAGGAGCAGCAGCTAGGTAGTTGGTTGCGGAGAGGGTCTGCGTCACGGCTGTAAGGCTCAGGCTTCTTGTCCGCGCCGCTACGACGATCCCCCAATGCGCCAGCAGCGTGCTAGGAAATCTGCGCCCGACAGCGGCGCCTAAATGCTCAATATCGGCGCATTCCGGGATACCGCCGCTCCGTGTTTCGCAGAGCTGCAAATACCCTCCTCGTGCTCGCCGCCGACATTCCGCCACCTGACCTCCACGGGCGTGGAGTGCCGGTGCATTACCACAATTGTGCCGCGCCTGACTGTTCACTGCAGATCCATAGTGCACCGTGGGGCGTCGTTAGATGCACCGAGGCTGACGCGTACAACCCAGGGAAGCTCGTGGCGCCTGACGCCTGACGCCCAATGTTACGCGCATCAGAGCATCCGAGTCGTGGTGCCGGTGTTGCACGACACATTCTACACCGTGCGCGGGCAGGATCTACCGCTGACGCGTCGTCAGCGCTTCAGCCATCACGCCCGACGCAGACGATGCTCATCTGCATACTTTCGACGGCATAGGCCGCTCACCCGGAAAGCATGGACCCACCTCCGAGCCTACCTATCTTGCGCAGAGCCTGCATCCCTGCCCACGCGCGTCGCGTACCCCGCCGGCGCGATACACCGAGACCATGGTCTCGCGGGCAGCCTCCACCAGGTCGAGGCAGATTCATAGGTGGAGAGCAGGAGTATAAAAAAGGTATGAGAATGTCGTAGAAATGGGTACGAAGGTGGTCCGCGGGACAAGGAATGGGTGGCGGACTGGAAATGATGGCTTGGCTAAAGGATATGCTAAACAAGCCCATCCAGGTCGGCGTGCGCGACGTGTACTTTGCGTGTGCACAATTTGTTGGCCAGAATGCCGCACTTGCGCAGAGGAAGCTGATAAGCTAGAAATGGGTGCACCACATTAAAACGCTCCATAAACGTGTTCTGAAACTCCCGAAAAGGTGTGATATCCGTACAAAAATTTGACAAAAATGGTCCTACTTATGTGCGTGAAATGTCTGGATTTTAGCAAAGTGCGTAGATATTTTATTATTGCACAGTATAACTGCCATAGTATTAAGAGGTAGGCGACCCTAATCTTCGGAGGTGCGGAGAACTATCAAAATGCATTTGTCGAGCTATGTTTATTTAGACATGACGCCGGTCAGGTATGTCTGTCATATGGTATATGTACCTATACATGAAGACGAGGCTTGGACACGACCGCTGTGGAATTGTCAACGAATTGTGGGAAAGAGGAAGTCGGAGAACCTGTGGACAGGACTCGTTTCCAACTCGTTTTCATCAAGAATTTATATCAGTCCATACGGAATAAACACATAAAGCTGTATACAAACAATTCAATGAAAACTAGACTGTTCCTGCTACAAGAGAATATATCAAAGACGAACCTCAGAGAAGTACAAGCACGTACACGCACAGCACACGCACGCACAAGCCACGCACATTTCCTGTGGCCCCAGCACGATGACATCTTGCCGAGCCCCCGTGCTAATAGGAATAATTCTATTTACTTTATTTTCGACTGCAGTCTTGCTGCAGTCTCTACTTGAATAGATACAAGCCACAATAAATACGAAGCATGAACACGTACTGGGAGCGGTATAGTCTATGTACTTCTCATATCATGGTTAATGAAAGTCGACCAGTCCAAATTGGGTCCAGACCCATCAAGGCAGCATCGAGGGTCGCATCCGGATCTTTCGACACCTTTGTTTTCATGTACTTATTGTCTCCCGGTATCTATTTCAGAGATACAAACCGTGTCTGTCTCATACATCGAGTCCGAAGGTGCGAGGGCAACTCGCCCCACCATGAGCGTAGGCGCAAACCCCTAAGGAAAATCATCAGCTGCGACACCCAGCATATGATGACCTTACCGTAGTGAATGCAATTATTACACCAGAGACCTCAGATCCTACGATGACTCCGGTACTCGCGTGCATAAGGTCCGCCGTGACATTTAGTAGTAAAGCAACCGACTGGATGGCAGCAGATTGTATGACGATGCCCACTATGTAGCTGAAGCGTACTTTACTGCTTCTTGAGGTGCCATGTTTTGACGCGGAATGGATTCGATAAGCAATCAGAAAGGTCGACCATAATGTTAGTGCCAGTGTCACGAGAAGTCCCGCAAGTTGCAGGTAAAAGGAGGCCTTGGTTGGGGTCCCCTCCGCATTTAGCAGAAGCTCGCAGGAAATGTATAGTGCTGATTTTGGTATCAGAATATTGTCTGCAGGAACTTAAAGCAACAGCAGCGGCATACCGGTTTCTGCAGATAGAAGGATTAATGACGGCACAATGACTCGAAATGAGCTGCCCCAGATTCTATAGCACCGCCATATCTGTGAGGGAATTAGCGGATATAATATAATTATTCTCGTGATAAGTTGCTTACTAGTAATGCATCGGCGAGTACAAGGCGATCTCCACCGCGAGCTCTTCCGCGATAACACTTGAACCAATGCCCGTTCCTAAATCTATTCCTACTATCACACTGAGTAACCCGTCCCATTGACAAATGAGCTTAAAGACACTGCATGAGTATAGCAATGTTAATGCGGAAAGGACTATCGGGTTGCGTGCGTTCTCGCTGGTCACTACAGTTAAATGACCATCAAATCGTCGGTGCACCTCAGTTATCCGTAGGCTTACAGCATATGAGCATTGTTCCTATATAGACTGACGTATATATTCCTAAACATGATACCCCATGTCAATGCTCAGTAAAATGTACAGAAATACGAAGGCGTTACCAGTCAGTGATATAGAAGCCAAAGCTAAATCAATTTCAACGAGAAGTAGCGCCATCAAGTCAGAAGTGGAAATCGACATTGTGGGGGACAGGGGATAGTTAGCTTGAACAGAACATGAGCTGTGTGCATACCCTTTATACTTTACGCCGACCTCGAAAGCTTAGATATAGAACATGATGTCTCCCTTTCCCATTGAACGATAATCTGCTATGGTCGCCATTCTCGAAATCGCGGTTTGTTCATCGTTGGTTGTTGGCATGGCGGCCCTCAAATTAACTGCTATTCGGATGATGGATCATCGACGATCGATCAGCGCCCAGCTCTCAGCGTTGACACAGTGCGCGTTCGTGTCAACCATGCCCAATTTTGAAGGCATCTAAGTGTGGG
Organism: Hypholoma sublateritium FD-334 SS-4; assembly: GCA_000827495.1. Classification (NCBI taxonomy): domain Eukaryota; kingdom Fungi; phylum Basidiomycota; class Agaricomycetes; order Agaricales; family Strophariaceae; genus Hypholoma; species Hypholoma sublateritium. The sequence continues at coordinate 28,020 of KN817642.1, read as the reverse complement.
TCGGGCGGCTGCGCCCGCGGTATTTATACCGTAAGACATAAATGTACTTCGGGTAACGGCGGCGAGGCTACCTTGGATTCTCTTGAATAGATGATATTGATGATCGTTCAACGTTCAACGTTCAACGTTGAACCAGAGTCATTGTATGATATGCACATTATTCATAGGATCTTGTCATCCTTCGAGACGAACCCCACGATCTTCGAGCCGGCGCTTGATATCATGATGATGATCTGAACCGGCCAATTTGTGTCAATCCCAATGTATCAAAGCCAGACAAGCGTAGTAGAACACCGCGCCTGAGATTTGTTCATGTTTTGTCAGGTTGTGGTCGCTCCAGAGCGTATATCATATAAAATACAAGGTACAGAACATGGTCTCCAGCAGCCAGTCACTCAGTAAGTCTGGTAATGGAAAGCATGCATTCATCCATCGCACTGTTATAGCTTTTCCATTGCTCCGAGCGACTCGCGTGAATTTTTGGCTATGACCATACAGCGAAGGTAAGGGGCGGTAAATGCGTTGAAAAATCAGATATACATCATCAAAACATATACTTATGTATGTAGAAGGCCCCGTGGCACAGCTAAAGGAGGCCGTCGCCACCCACCCAACGTTCTATCTCGTCGTTCATGCACCCCGTAGGGTATACCGCATACCTAGTCTCCCCGCTGTCCACTGGCGCAGCTTCCTGCGGGGTGCTGTAGCACGCGGGCAGACTGCCCGCTCGGGTAAGATCCTAGTTGCACTTCTGAGCGTCTTCCCCGCTCTCGGGACGTGCGTACCAGGTACCCGCGCCGCAGGAATAGGAGCCGTGGCGTCGTTTTTGACGCATTATTTTCCTACAGCGGACGACAGCATATAACATCGGGTTTGCTACCCAGTTTGGTATATAGATGGACATTTTTGGCTGAGTCATTTAAACTGAAGGGTTAGATTCATTTCAGTGCAAATTCGGGCGCGGTATGCTGGCTAAAACGCGTCTGTCAGAAATACCAAATGATCCCCGTGAAACTGGCCAGTATATTCCGGGTGTTACATAGGATGACAATGCGTCATTTTCTGTAGATTCGCCGGCTTCCGTGTCATGGTACTTTGAGGAAAATTAATTTGGATTATTTATTATATACTCAAATGACAGTACATCTGGGTTGATTTAAAGTAAGGGTATGTGGTATGTATGTATGTACTCAGGTATTGTGTATATTAGAATGGGATTGCATCGACATAGTCTGGCGGTGCATCCCATTCTACGGTGCTTACTACCCTACGAGCGGCACTGGCAGAGCGTTGTGAGTACTCCATCTCCCTGATCGATGCCCGCAGCGTGAATATCTCGTGTGCCATCTGTTCCTCCAGCGACGGCGACCTCATCGGAGGGGACAACAGCGCTGGGGTTGACGCGAGCACACCACGCTTTTCGCCGGCGGCATGTCGGAAAGGAGGCGCTGCTGTTCCCACAGCCCTACCTCGCCGATCACGATGCCGCGCCGCCTTCGGTAGGGAAATACCCGCCCGTGCTGGCAGTGCACCCATGCTGTCAATGTTCCGGCCCCTCTCTGACCACGAGTACTCGGCGAAAGGCGTCGGTACCGTCTCTCCTGAGTGCACCGCCGCTCGGCGCGCATTTCGACGTCTGGCAAGGATTATGATGGCGCACACGGTGATAACTGCGATAACCCCACCGGCTAGGCCGCCAGCAAGTGCACCTCCGATTCCTCTATGTGTCGCTCCACGGGCAATAGACGGAGAGATGACCTGGATTGTTTCTACTGGCTGTTGAGATGCTGTGGCCTGTGCAAACGATGGTTCTTGGCTTGTAGAGACACTGGTTGAGCTGGTGCCCAGGTCATTGAAGACGTCGCTCGGCCATGGGCCGAAGCCTCCAGCAGTGGGGAACCCATTATTCGGGATGATCCAGGTAAACGCGCTTTCTGGAATCGCGGTGTGCGTTAGCGTGAGCTCAGTTGATCTTGTAGTAGAAAACTCACCCGGAGAGATAGCTGACTGGCTGCTCATCGTTTGCAGCTATACAGTCCGAATGGCAGAGAGCTTCAATTTGGCTTCAATGACGGGGATTTCTGGCATTCACAAGGCATGTATATAGCCTCAACTCTAGGACTTGATGGGAACAACATATAGACAGCAAAACTCTGTTCTGAGTTAAACAAATTTCCCAGATACTGAATAGCCATCGATCAGACAGCATTCAATGTGATCAGGATTGTGTCCGAAGTTAAAAATGCTCACTTGGTATCAACTGTGGGTTACAAGCACCAATGAAATGTAGCTCTGAGCGGACGAAGCATGGATCAGACCTTTCGGTCCTCATGCGTCAGTGAGACTCGCATAGAAGTATATTGTTTTGTTTTCCTGTAGTACGAGGACTGGCGCCGCTACAACGAAGTTCACTTGTGTGGAGGACCTCCAAGAACTGCGCCACATTGATCTTCCCCATAATTTTCCGGATAGCTGATATGCGGCATCGCTCGCTAATCACATACACCGCATCGCACGAACCCAAACCGCCCACTTTGAACCTATTTTTGCTTACAGGGCGCATATGTATGTTCAAACACTACGGCAGTGCCCGGATGAAATGAAACGTATCATTTTTTGGTCATAGTCTAGAAGTTCACAAGGCAACCTTGCTCCCGAATCTCCCAATTGGCACAAAATTGGCACCTTGTTGGCATCATATGTCAAAGGAGACGAGCATGCCAGTAATATTCGATCTACGAATACAAGCAATTTATACATGGTTTACGCAAGCATCGTACAGGAGACGCTCCTCATCATTTCATCTGGTGTACAAGGATAGAATGGAGGATGAAGCACATGCAGGATCCAGTTCAAGTTGTCCAGAAGCTGTCAGCAGCGCCAGAATTGAAAATAGGAATCTAGAGATAGCACGATAACATTGATAGCAAGGGGCACAGAAAGGATTCAAGATAATAATTTCAATTTCAAGAAAAAGAAGCAGGGCGCAGAAAAATCAGAACAAAAGAACAAATTTCGTGAATGTAAAGTCATGAATACAAACGTAGCATGGGTCGTGGTTCGGAGCTGATCGTGGAATGCGTAGAGCGCAAGCGCGTGAACGTGAATGACGTAGGGGTGCGTGGCAAGATGAGTTGTTGAGTCGTGTGGGCGTTACAGATGTGGTTGGGCATTGGTCGTCGGGCATTGTCGCCGATAGTCGGCAGAGGGTTTTCAGGCAAGTAGGTTATATGGGAGCATAGAGTTATAGGCATAGCATAGGTCGATAGACTCCCACAGGTGAAGTCGAATGGTCAGTGGAGTGTTCAGATTCAGACGCGAATGGGACGGCTTTGACTCTGAGCAGCGGGAGTGCGACCACCAGGCGTAGGACGGCCGCGAGGACGAGGACGGTTCAGCCTCAAGTTGTCTCCAGGCCTAGATAGATTATACTTTTAGCGTACCAATACAATGAAAGTAACGGTAAGCACGTACGTCGTGATAGTCCCAGTAGCAACTTGATTCTCTTTCTGATCCGTGGATGATTTGCCTGTGCTACGCTTCGACCATCCCAGGGCGGTGCGCCGGGCGTTCGATGCAACACGAGGGCGAGCATTGGGGGCAAGACCGAACGCGTTTTCGCGCTTGGGTTCAATGTCCATGAAGAGCGGTGAGAAGGGTTTGATGACCTCCAGCGAGGGTGCAGCTGTGAGGTTATGGTTCATCGAACGCTGCTTCAAGACGGGAGTGCATTCGCTGTCAACGGTCGACTTCTTAACCCGTCGCACAGGCTCCGGAGACAACGTAGCTTTGGTGCTGCGTGTTTTCTCGGGTGACTGGGTAGCCTTCGCGACCCGGGCTTGAGGGTATGGCGAAGCGCGGGACGACGTGCGGGAGCGAATACGATGAGGGCGAAGCTCAGATGGGAGGGGGCCGAAGTTCTGCACAGAGTATTCAAGGAGCGCTTGCATACCAGCAGGTTCTGCAGGTGCTTGGAAGCCTAAGTGGATACCGACAATCAGGACAAATTTCGAGAATAAAAGCAAAGCACGTACTCTGAATAGCAAACAGCGAGAAAGGTGTATCACTCCACTGCCTCCGACTCTCCGTCACCGTGGTGTGTGCCTCATCCCGGAGGGCATAATACTTCCGCAGTGCTACGATACCACGCTCGTCGTTCCACATTGATTCTTCCGGCTGCGCGTGCCCATCGAACGACGCCGTGTCCGAGTCGACGACGAAGACCGCCTGGCGTGTTGTGGGCGTACTCTTCTTCGATGCAACAGTTATGTCCGGGCTATCATGGCCCTGCGTACTCGCAAGCTCCGCGTCCTCGTCGATTGTCTCGTACACAGACGAGCGGGACATGTGTTGCGCGTTCGAGTAACGGCGGCGATGGCCCGAGCCGCGAGCGCGCGCACGGATCCTCGAGCGGTTGAGCATGCTCGACATGGGACTGGTCGCGTTTGCAAGGGCAATGTTGATCTGTGAAAGGTCGATGCTGGACTGAGAACCTTCGGAGATGGACGACGCGTCGGAGTGATGCAAAAGCGGAGGCGTCTCTCCGCCCGTAGAACTCGATAGAGGCGGAGTATCTGCGCCGGAAACGGATCCTGTGCTCGAACTAGTGCATGTGCTTGAACGCGAGCGTGTGGTGGGGTTAGGCCGCGTAAAGACTGGCGCGGCGTTGAAGTCTGGCAGACAAGAGATCAGTAACTATTCCCAAAAAAGCAACTCAGAACAGAATACGCACAAGCGTTGATCAGCTCCTCTCCGTCGGCGATGAGACAACTGTCTTCCAAACTCTGGCGCTCCAGGAGACCGCGCTGCGCCTTGATCATCCTGTCGCTCCCGAACTGGAACGACGACGCCGACGCAAGCGAGGGCTTCTCGACGATGCGCGCCTTCGCGGGTGACTCGTACTGCTCTACCGCTTTACCCTTGAACAGGCGCAAACCCTGTACCGCAGAGAACTTGCGCTTCTCCACACGGGGGCATGGAGATTCGAGAATAGACTGGCGGCGGATAGGTGCGTGGCCGCCTCCGAGCATCTACAAAGAACATCGTCAGTTTCGGCGAAGATCCCTCAGAACCATAAAAATGACTCACACTAAGCATTGTGTCCTCCTCATTGATCTTGCTAGGGCTGACAGCGCCCTTATTGTCCGACCCAAACACTCCCGTGTTGTCCGTCGTATGCACCGACCACCGATGGCTCTTAATGAGAGGAGCATGCAAGCGGTTGCCCGCCTCGTCCAAAACGTGCTTCTCCGAGTCCTTGGGATAGTCGCCGAACACCTCATCCGAACCAAGGCTATCGCGCTGCGGCCCATACCCCGTCCTCTCGAAAATCGAGTCCGATTCGTCAAAGCGGCGGCCCACATTCGACAGAATTGAATCGTACGCGAGCATCGAGCTGCTGTAGCTCTGCAGCGGCACCTCCTCGCCGCTCTCGGATGACGCTGCGTACGCGCTCTCCCCGTCCGCGGACGACGCGAAGGACCTGCGCACGGCGCTCTCCGGGGGCGACGCGGTGATCGACGTCAGCGGGCCCAACTCCATCCCACCGGTCTCAAACATCTTGTCCCCGACGCCCGGGCGCTCGAAGCGGTCACCGAACATCTTGTCTCCGACGCCGGGGCGCCCGAGGTACGAGTACCCAGCGGAGAACTCGCTGCCCATTGACGCATCAGACATGTCGCGACGGTGGCGAGCGTACGCGTGAACGCCGCTGCGAGCATACGCTACGGAGCCCGTGCTGGCGGTTGAGTCGTTACGGCGGTGCCCATGGGAGCGGTTGTACAGGCTGATCGGCGGCGCGAGCGATGCGACGGACATGTTCGACTCGCGGCGGCGGTGGTGGCCGCGCGTTGTCGGCAGCATGGGCGCATGGAACGAGAAAGTACTCGCGTCGCTCTCCACGCGCTGGCGAGGGCGCACGCCTACGTAGCGCAGCGATCCAGGTGCCTCCTGCGCGTAGTCGACACCACGACGGAACGCGAAGGTGTCTTCGAACTCGCTGCCGCTGAACATGGCAGACATATTCTCAGACGACGGCCGCTCGCTCAGGCTCGGCATGACGGGCACACCGTATTCGAACGGGTCGCTTGAGCCGGGGTCCTGGATGGCCCCGAATGACGACATCGACGCGATTGTAGCCATCGACTCCATTTTGTTGTGGCGCGCCTGGCGCGAGCCGCGTCCGCGCGACGGAGGCGGGTAAAACGCTGGCCGTTCGTTGCTGAACTCGAAGCCGCGGCGTACAGCCTCGAACGAGTCACCCAGGCCGGTGAAGCTGATTCCTGACGTAGGACGCGAGTGCGCCTTGTAGACGCTGCGGCGCTTCGCCTCCTTCTCCTTCGCAGCATTGACAGGTGCTGAAGTCGGTACAGTGGCAGCTGCGGCAGCCGCGAGGTGCACAGAGGTTGGGTGCATGAGGCGCTCGTATATGTCCTCGAACAGGGCGCTATCGCTGAAGCCCGACGAGTCGAAGCTCTGCGAGAGGCGGCGTGCGTGGGCGGGCGGCGGGATAATGTCCGACAGTGTCATCGGCTCCTTCTTGGCCAGCGGCGCGTCAGCGGCCTTGGCGGTAGCCTCCTTGCGCAACGACTGCGGCAGCCCGCCGAACCTGAACGACGTGTCGAGCTCGCCCGCCGACGACGTACTGTGCGCGAAGCTATTGTCGTTCTCGTCCGTAGTGTGGCCAAGGTCGCCCATCGTCAGCTCGCGTACGTCAGCGAGACGCTCGCCGTCCGAAGCGAACATGTCGAAGTCGCTCTTGCTCCTGCTCTCCGCCTGGCTCGACGGCTCCGAGCGCGCAAGCACACTGGGCATCTGTATGTCCGCAAGCCGCTCGCTGCCCCATCCATCCATCTCCATCCCGCTGCTCGCCTCTTCTCCCTCTTCCCGGTCCACCACCCCACTCAGCGCACCGGAATCGTACTCGTACTCCACCTCCATACCTTCCTCCTCGTCACCCATGCTGCTCGTACTCGTCTCCGCCGCCACCGCCATGCGCCAGTCCTCCGTCACCGCCGCCGCCGCGCGTCCCACCTCGAGTGCATGCACCCCGGCCGACTGTTTCGCCTGAATCGAAGCTGGAAGGCGCGGCACAGGCGGTGCAAGCGACGGCACCGTGAGGAAGTCATAGCGCAAGTCGACCTTCGCGGGCGTCTTGAATGCGTGCTCGAGCTGCTCGACGAAGCTGCGCCGGTCCGAAGCGCCGGATTCATTGAGCTCGTTCAACGCGCCTGTCCAATCGAACGACGCCTTCGTGCTGTCCTCGCCCTCCAGGTCCGAGTGCGTGAATCCGTCCGACTCTGAGCGCCCGGGGCTCCCCGCGAGCGAGGCATGGATCGTCGGCAGCGGCATGTTCGGCGGCGGGCTCGGCGCCGCGCGCAGGTCGACGATCACGGCGTGCCCTTCTTCGCAGTCTTCCATGTCGTCCTCGTAGAAACTTGCGGCTCCACCGTACGACGAGTGCGTGTCCTGCGCGAGGATGTCCCGCAGCTCGTCTGGCACATCCGAGTCCGGGTCCTCCGCGTCGAACACCCCTGCGTCGCTTCCGCCCAGTGTGCCCCCGCGGCTCGGTGGGCCGTAGCTCCTTCGACTGCCCGCACTGCGGCGACTCTGCACACTGAGATAGCTTCCCGCGCTCAGGCGGCTCCCGCGCGACGAGCGCAGGCTGCCCTCACGCTCGCCGCCAGACGGCGCGCGTAGCCCACTGCGGGCCTGCTCGTCCTCCAAGAGGCGCTTGAACACAGGCGTCAGCGCGCCAGACGCACGGCCGAACGTCGACTGTCTTGGAGAAAGATCGTCGAGGAGCATGTCGTCGTCGTGCGGGTCCTCCACCACAGGCGAGGGCGCGGGTGCGGCGTCGACAACCGGCGCCTGCTCCATCATCGCCCGGGGCAGAATGAGGCGCGAGCGCGCGGGCCTAAGCGGCTGGAACACCGGTTCGGGATCGGGCTCGCGCGCGGGCGTCATCGTGCGCTTGTGGCCCGGGCGGAAGGTCGCGCTGGAGCTGACGGACGACACCGACGCGGAGAGCGCCGATTTAGCGTTGAGGGCGCGCACGGTCTCCTTGACGGGCGACAGCCCTTGGACGAGCGTCGCCCAGGGCGCGATCTGCTGTGCGATCCGGGCCGCGTTGGCATTCGAGGACCCATTCGCGTTTCCGGCCTTGGTGGTAGCAGAGGCAGACACAATCGGCGCAGCAGGCAGCAAAGGAGCGGTGATAGGCGACGCGGGTTTGGGCTTGACGTACCCACGCGACTGGGCGTAAGGCCGAAGGCTGCTGACGCTGGACATGGTGGCAAGTGGGGATGCGGCCTTCTTCGCGCTCTTCAGCGGGCTTTCAGCCACGGCTGCGCGCGCCTTGCTTTGGCTGGCAGCAAGCTGTGCGCCGACGGATGCAAGCGCGCCGGTGGGCGTGAAATCGGGCGGCGAAAGCGGTGCGCGGAGCGGGGTGCGGTCGCCCGGCGTGCTCGGCGTCGCCTGCAGGTCGAGGTTGTTGATGAGCAGCGCAAGATCGTTCGTTGCGGCATCCAGAATCGACAGTACACCTGGATTAGGGGTGCGTTCACAATGCACATGAAATATGAGGATAGGGGCCCGGATCAAAGCGCGAACAAAACAAACAGAAATGGAAGACGAAAAACATCAGCACGGTCCACATCATCGCAAATGAAGAAAGAGAAACCCACCTTCGTCGTCCTCGTGCATCGGCCGCGGCCTGCTCTTCCCCAACAGCTGTTCACTCAGCGGGCGCGCGCGCGCCTTCTTCACCGGCGTCGCTGCCGCAACCTGCTCCTCCTCGCCCAGCCCGAACTCCGCACTGCCATCCTCGCTCAGCAGCTCATCGCCAATGTACGCATGCCCGTCCGCCGTCGCCTCCTCAATCGTCAGAATCGGGAACTCTCTACCCCTCGTCTCTTCCTCCCTCTCCCTCTCCTGCGCATCAAGCGCAAGCTCGCCAAACACCGCCTTTAAGCTCGTCCGCCTGCGCCCCTCCGCACTGTGCCTGCTCTCCCTACTCGTGCGCCGCTCCTTCCGCTCCTCCTTTTCTTTCTCCTCCTCCGCTTTACGCGCAGCCGCGCGTTCAGCCCCCCGGCGCTCGCGCACCGTCTCCAATCCTTCTTCGTCCCACCGCACACTGCCTGAGCGGACGCTCGCCGCGCGCCCATTCCCGCTCTCGCCGGACCCGGCACTTAAACTGCTACGTGTGCTCGTCGTGCTCAGCGGGCGGAGCGAGCTGCCCGCACTCGCCGTCGACACGAGCGAGCCCCTCCTCGTCTGGCCCTGCGCGCCGGCAATGATTAGCTGGCGCATACCTGTGCTGTTGCTTGCATTACTCCCGTTGCTGCTGAAGCTCCCTGCGCTGAGGCGCTGCGGGGCGCTGATCGTCGGGATGTTGACGTTCGCGGCGGCGGCGGCTGATGACGCAGAGGAAGCGGAGGAAAGCGTGCGCGCGCCAAGCGACGGGAGGCGCATGGTCGAGGGCAGCCCGAGTCCGAGGATGCTGCGCTTCTTCGAGCCGAGGGTCTGTGCATTGTCGACACCCAAGCGTGCATGCGACGGGGCGGGGCCGGGCGAGGCGGTAAGCGCGCCTGCCTCGAACGACGAGGACGACAGGCGAAGCGTCGTTTGGGCCTTCTCCTTCTCCTGCTCCGCACTTTTCTCCTTCTTCGCTTTCAGACTCTTCTTCTTCTTCTTCCCGTCCTCACTGGCACTTGCACCCTCCTTCTTCTCCTTCGCCTTCTCCTTCTTGTCTCTCTTCTCCTTCTTCTCCTTCAGTGTCCCCTTGCGCTCCTTCTTGTTCTCCACGGCCTCCTGAACACCCGCCATCTCGTCCTCCGGTCCGGGCGGCGGCATGTTCTTGAGCTGCGCCCAGCTCCCGATGCGCGCGAGCGAGCGAACAGAGCGCATCGCGCGCAGAGCAATCGAGCCTTGGGCCTGGTTCTGACCGCCGGGTGGCGCGAGGAGCCCCCCAGCGGTAGGCGTGATCGAGCGCGTCAGCGTTGGGGTGATCGAGCGCGCGAGCGCAGGAGTGGGTGTAACCGTGCGGCTCTGCGCAGGCGTCGGCGCACGGGCCGACTCTCTGGGCTCATCGAACTTGACGGGGTGCGTGGAGACGGGTCCGTTAAGCACGGCGCCGGCGTCGAGCGAGTTGAAGCGAGCGCGTGTGTTGTCTGTAGGGCGGAACGGCTCTGGAGCTGCAGCAAAAGGTGAGTTGTATGCAGGCGTAAAGGGGGAACACGCAGCGTACTCTTGGAGCGCGGGTGAGGGTCGTGTATGTATTCGATGGCTGCAGCGGCTCGTCAGCAAAGGTACGTGCACGAATTGCATAAAAGACATACGTTTATGACTTATCTTGTTCTCCTTCTCCTTCGAGTCCTTCCGGCCGCGGCCGATGCTCCACCACTTCTGGCCCTCCTCCGCCTTCACCTTCAACAGGCCCTTGTCCTTCGCCTCTTTCTCCTTCGGCGCCACCGTCTTTGGCACGTTCGTCACCTCCCGTGTGCCCCAGCTCATCCCGTCAAGCGCCGCGCGCGACTTGCGCTTCTTGACAACGAGCACCTCGCCGCTCTCCGCGCCGACTTCAGGGTCGACGTAGATCTCAAAGCCGCCCTTGGCCGAGCAGTCCGCGCCAACGCGGCGCACGACGTCCGAGAAGTCTCGCGCGCGCTCACGCTCCTTGCCAGCGCCCAGCCCCGCGAGGAGGCTGAGCTTGCTCTTCTTCGGGACGAGCTTCTTGCGTGGGGCATCAGCCGCGGGGTCGGGCTTGGGCGCGAGTGGCGCTGGAGCGGGCGCTGAGGCTATGGCAGCCCAGGCATCCTCTAGGGAGCGGTTGAACTCGAAGGACGAGCCCTCGGAGGAGCCCGCGGCAGATGGCGTCGCGGCGATAAGGCGGATGGACGGGATGGAGGTGGGGTTGGTATGCGGCGTCTGTGTGCGTACGTGCGGCATCGTGTGTGTGTGTTCGTGAGTTGTTCGTGGTCTTGTGCGTGTTCGTGTGGTAATCTTGTCAGTGTCGTGGTCTTGCGGTCAGTGTCGTGTTCTTGTTCTTGTGAGTATGGGTTTATGTTCGTGTTCGTGAGGATAGCAGTGATTGTGCGCTGGTCTTCGCGGCACTATCGTCGGGCGTCAGCGTTACTTCTGTCGTTTCTTGTCGTTCTGGAACTCTGCAAAAATCGTGAGTCTCGTACACAGCACCAGCAATCCAACACACCTTCGGGCACACCTCGGCAGTTTCGTCGCGCAGCCACCAGCTCACACGCCACAGTCCTCTTAGTCGGAAGGGCAGGCAATGAGGCTAGTCTGTCGGGCGTAGGTGGTGGGAGAGGACGAGGGACGACTTTCCATCCAGGGGCAACTTCAACATGCTCCACGTGACCGTGATGACGCCTCGAGGCAACGCGGAAGCAGATGGGAAAGTCAACAAATCCACGCAAACAGCGCGTCTTGTTTAAATTACCGTGGGTTACCGACCTCCGACGATCGTGCCATCTTGGTTGGTGCCGTAGCAAGAAAAAATACACAGCATCTGACATCCTAGGATTTAAACAGATCCAAATTCAGTGTCAGATTTTTTTTTCAGAAACAAGTTGGAGCAGGTTTGACGGAGGTTATTGAAGACAGGATCCAAGCGGAAGACTGGAAGGCCGCGGCGCTCAGAATTTAGAAAGAGCGCGGACAACACTGCGTACCTTCGGCGCGGAGCTTCTTCATATGATTACCAAGAGTGAAATTCTCGTCGTCCTTTCATTAGTCACGGCTTTTTAGAATAAAATAGAACACCAGGATGTTGTGGGAAGTACAGAGTGCAATGCGAATCGGGCTCATCAGCAGTCTAGCAAATAGCTTTTTTGCGCTTACATGAGCTGAAAAAGCTTAAAAAAGTGAAAAAAGCGGAAATGCAAAAAGCTAGATGTTTAAACCCAAAAAGCTGGCCATTTTTTTAAGTCACTCAAGGCGAAGAAAAAGTGGAAATGACAAAAATGCTCAAAAACATTACATTTCAACAACATTGCAGTATAGTATGAATGTATCCATGCAGTCAGTTTTATAAATTTTCAGCTTTTGACTTTTTGCTAAGTCCGGAAAAAGCTGGAAAGTGAAAAAGTAAATTGCTAGGTTGCTGATGGCCCTCGCGAAAGAGATGCACGGATTGCAGAAATTTGCAAGGCAATCGATGCACGCTCGGTTTGATTCTATCGTCCGTCAATCGCATGTCGTCTTCTATTTTCTTGTTCCGTACATTTAAGCTGTGTATATAGTCCTTGTGCGTCCGAGTCACAGCGGAAATTCCCACCTCTTTTAAATTGTACTGCATGGCTTTGATCAACCAACTCGCTAGATGTGTACGTCCTTCCGTCTTCTTATTGTACTCGTGCAATTTATGAGGGTGTATATCCGCGGGTGAAATTGACTACGAGGTCTGGCAAGGCGTCCTTCACAGCTCGCACAAGAAATCGTGTGCAACGTATTGATCAGATGGTGTCATATTCAAGGCGAAATGGTTTTAGTAACTGAAGGCCGGCCAATCCAGGATCTAACGCAATTTTTTTTATCTTCGGTGCAGTAAGTACATGATGTTCACTGCAGCATCGGAGCCAAGTGCATAATAGTATACTTAGTGTGCTTTGTACCTAAGCAAACATCCCGGAAATGCCGTGCCGCGGGCGCCTAAAGCTGATATCTCCCACGCTGCTCAGCGCTCATGATTGACAGCGCAGTGTCTGCTATGTATGCTAGGAAAGCCTCACTCTCAGCAACTCCACATGTTGCACTCAGCATGAATGTATATACAGCGCAGCCCAGGCTGTTTCCCATATATACCCTGCATGGACCTAAGACGTACCCTTTCAATCTCTTCACAGGCATCCCATACTGTGTCTTCATTCGAGCCATCGTTCCTGATACACACATGAAACATGTGGATTTCTTCGTATTCAACAGGTGAGGGAGGTAGTTCAAGTTCGCAGCAAACCCTGCTTACGACGCACCCAGGTCCTCTCCTAAGCATTATTACACCGTACAACGCGGCTCCTTCCGAAACCTTAACAAGCGGGCCTTCACAAGTTTCGCCAATCAGCGGGCTACAAATCAGCGCAACCGTCGTAGGAACAGAAATGGAACCCATCCACGACGTCTTCCAAGGCCTGTCACAAGCATCAGACTACCAGCAAGGTGCGTGGGCGCCTCCCGCAAGACCGCCGCAGAGCTTCGCCATACCTACGCCGACGGCAAACTCCGAGAATGGATGCTCCGATTTTGCATCGCGGTCAAGAGTCTCCGCCCCGCTCATCGGCGGACTGTGCGGCGGGTCTTTTCTAGTCATCTCCACGACTCTTTATTTCTTCTTGCGGAGGAGACGGCGATGCATGGCTGAGCGGAAGTTCACGCCACTTCCCAATCGGAGATCATCACTGCGCTCTTTGGCTGGAAACAAGGGCCCCCCATTACCCCCTCCCTTAGACTCCCCCAGATTCAGTTTCAGTAATACGAATCCGCCTGGATTAACGATGATACATAGTCTGGTTCGGAGCGAGGGCGCACAGAACAGGACGCAGCCGATATCGCTGTCTGCACATATGCTCGATGCCGTCGCTTTACTCAGCACGGCCGATGATCAGCGAGAATCACCCATTGAGCGGCCCCGAGAAGCACGTCTGTACCACCGACAGCGTCAGACGTCGGCATGGGTATCGTGAGAAATTCTATCCATACCTCATGTCGAAGTAGGCATTGGACCTCATTGGACCGAAGGAGTATAACGCTCTAGCTAGCATGTTGTTTTTCAAATGGTACCATCATAATTAGAGCTTTCATCGTCAGATTGTCATGCAGAAAGTAGGCGCCATTATTGCTCAATCTATTTGAAGAGCACGTTGGGATGAGAGCCTCGTTTTTAGACCTCTGTAGATGAGATGGCCTCTCCAAGATTGCTTCTCCAGTATGAAAATATAAGATGAGCGCGTATGTATATAAACTGTGATGCGGCTTCCTCGTTACATATTATGTGATTACAATTTCTGTCCAAGCATCATGTCAGTCAATCGTCACTGTCCCCGGGTATTTCCCTATCTCTTTTCTCAGCCCGTTGGGGGTTTCGACAGATATGCCAAGTCGTGTAATGGAGGTCTGGCACCTGCACTGTATACGATGAAGTGCGCAATTTCGAATTTGTAATCTTATCATCGTGCTTCCCCTCTAACAGACTACAACAATATCGCAGTTATATTTGACTGCGTTGGAAGAGTGTCGGCTCTTTCTTCACGCATTTTCTGATCCTGGTTCAAATTTACCACATCTCTCTCGGACGGTTAGCAGCAGACGATTAGCATTCTTCATGTCTGCAACCATCAAATCAAGTAGCTGGAGCAATAAAATCTCAAATTTTACCTGCGACGGGGATCCCTTCTAATCAATCCCCTATTATATACAACTCAGGTTTTCCTATCTTATTCACCGCCGAAGCTGGATACTTCGAGCAGACAATCAGTATGTGATATTCCAATAACGGCTGTGGTGATATTGCTCAACCTTCGATTCCCGTAGTTCGATCCCCGTAGTTTACCTCGGGAAAAATGTTCTCAGCAACGCCGGGTCGTTACATATATTTTCTGTGTACCATATTTTACCTGTGCGCTTATAGTTTTGAGTGCGCGTTTATCGTTCATCCCTGACCATCTCGCATAGAACGTTAACCAATCCAACCGCAGGGCTGCCTGTGCCTCAGACAGTATCGGCGCTCAGTCCTCTTCTTCAGACGCGTGAGTTTCCATACTCCAAACATTTATTTAGAACATGCGTTACATTGTTCACCGGTGACAAATTTCCAACATTAGAAAATAATGTCGATGCTGGCACAACTCCTGGAACAGAGGGCTCGGGTCCAACCTTAGAGCAGACAACCAACCCAGCTGACACCGGGACAACAGTTTTCGGAACAATAGATACGGCTACCAGTCCCACATATTCTCGAACGTCCACACCATTTCCGGCAATCTTTAGCCAGACTGCGGATACGTCGACTGCTACCGCATTAATCTTGACTGACCTTCCGGGGGAACCAGCGAGTCTACCTTTCGAGGTTTCAAGTACGACTCCGCTCACGACATCCACTTCGACGTTAGGATTTTCAAACACGCAACCCACAGATACTGCAAAAATTGGGATCTTCCCAGTTGAGTCACAATCGTCCAACATGGCCTTGAAAGCAGTAATCGGAGGAGTGTGTGGTGGAACCCTTCTAGTTTCAATTCCTTTTGCCGTTTGCTGCTTAAAGAGGAGAAAAAAGCGAAGAATTCACGAAAGGCGATTGCAATCAGAATCACCGTTTCCATTATCAATTCCCTACCATGCAAAGGAGTCGCAGTCGTCCAATGAATTTTTGATGACTTCTGTCTCACCCAATCTATCCACCTCACGAGGAGCTAAATCTATCAGGAAGGCTAACAAGAAGCATCGGACAGTCTCGTCGCAGATAGAAAGTCGGACAGCGATGTTAGCACCTAGAAAGTTAGAGCAGCTACCGGGAATGAAGTGGACCACCCATGCAAAGCGTAGAGCTCAAGAAGTTTCACCCTCAGAAGCACCACTTGATGAATCATCGTTCGACACTACATCATCATACCGCGACGAGCGCTCTCGAGAAGACCTTGCTGTAGAAAATATAGTGTTACGAGCTCGTATCAGGGAGATTGAAAGAAGGCATGCCCTTGGAGCTCCTCAGATACCATGGGCACGGAGCCCTGACTCTCCTCCGGATTATAACGACTCTGGATTAGGATATAGCATTGGACTTCATGGACTTTGAAATTTCGGACAGATATTATTGGACTTTCTATACGCATGGTTATCTCTTTGGACATTTCCATGGTCATGGACGCATTATCAGATAAGCATTGTATGTATTCCATGCGAACTCTTTTGCGAAATAACTATGAAGGTCGGAGTGAGCTCGAATTTATCTACTACATCTCATCGAAGGTTCAAGGCACCAAACGCGCCAATGGATCCCTCTGTGACCAATATTTGTTCAGCCAATCTATTCAGTCTCTCCCGATCACGGACATTTCCGGAAAGACTTGGATGCTCGCACCGTACCGTTGACTGGCCACCCACTCTCCTTCTGTATAAGTAGATCCAAATTCTTCCTTGGCTACTTTTGTATCTAAATTACGCTTGAATATTCAAATACAGTTGGAGGGAAACATAAATTTCTAAATGATATGTGGCTTCCGAATCCCACCTGATCGACTCCTTTTCATTTATAAGTATCACAATAAAGTGTCAAGGACTGCATAGTCCTTCACAGATAAATTCTCTCGCAAGGTCGCAAGGTAAAAGCTGATATAAAAATATATTGCAGTTAGAATGATATATATCCTCATGCCTAGTATCACTTGATATCCTTTCAAAGACGCAAAAGTTTAAACATCTGGTCATACATGCTCCGTATCGATAACCGTCGACAAAATGATGTTTCCTGGGAAATATCAATCACGATTTTGTCGTGCTTGATTTGAGACAGAATCAAGTTATTAGCATATCGCATATTCGAAAGATGTCCACCACGGCTTTCTCCTGCTTTTGTATACTCCCAAGCCCTATTTTGACCTGCCCTAATTAATATAAGATTGAATGCAATGCCAATTGTAGGAATGTTCTGACTTTTGTTAGAAACCCCGAGGTAGAAGGGACATAGTCGCTCACAATTCCGGAAGCAATCCTGATGGCAAGGCATTGGGCGTGAACCAGACCGCAAAGTGCACAAATGTCGTCGTAAAGTACAAAAAACCGGACTCGACGAGTATGCCCGCGGTAGTTCGCAATGTGCGTGCGCTTCTAGGCTCGTTCGCCTGTTTCCCAACATTTCGAATACGGTATATCAGGATGGCTATTCCAAAGATATCGTCAGGAAGGATCTGAAGGAAGGACTAGATTGGCGTACACATCGTGTATATGTTTAACGCAAGCGTGGTCGCCCAGAACGGTGTCAATATCATCCCTGGTCCAATTGGCATGTTTACCCATCTCCATTTTTTATCTGCGTTTGACTGAACGAATTGCCAGTACGCTTGAAGAATAGTGCAAGCAAATCCCGTGATCCACATGACTATAGGGAATATAATGATTCGTTTCGATCTTCCATAGACGATCCAGCAGCGATATATCCAGAATGTACTAGGTGTTAGATTGAAATAATCATATGCAAAACTTCAGACGTACTACTGCGGTGTCTGCTAGCGAGGCCGTGGAATTAGCGAGGATGCACTGTAGTAGAGAAGCTTGCCTGTAAATCACTCTCACGACTTAATAGAAACTTACTATAACGGTTGTTGTCCATGGAACCCTTCCGTCGGGAACACTTGAGGGAATGTGATTCAAGATGTTGTGAAGCGTTTGCGTGTTTCTGAAGAGCAGCAACGAAAGATAAGAAGTGGTGAAGGCGAAAATACATGTGGTGGCAATGACCATCCACCAATGTGGCTTCCTTCTGATGACCCACCCCTCATCCGTCAATAGTTGACATCTGAGAGACTGGGCGAACGTAAGAAAGTAGATACCATATACGACGGCACCAGAGAATGCAATGACAAGCTCATTCTCGGGAGGTACATTCTCTGACATGGTCCTCTCCAGAGAGTGTATGCGCGAGTGGGCGTTTAGTCCAGCAGCTAGACGGGAATTATAAGTGTACGGAGGTGGGATATGTATAAATGGTCAGAAACCGAACACCCATCAAATGACAGCAGCGTAAAGATCATATACTACACTGATACACTCTTGACAGGACTGGCACTACTGGTCCAGGGAGCGGACGTTTTGGATTTACAAACCAGGAATAAATTACCCATGATCATCTTGAAAGTACCCAGTTATCAGCGAGCTTCGCATCACCGCCGAATACTGTCTATGCTGTCTATGTATAACGCTTTCACCTGTCTGTTGATGTGTGATATCTGCCCTCGGAGAAAATTCGTACTTCAGAAGAGAAATTGCGCCTTTGATTAAGCACCAAGACTTGAGCTGCCCAACAGTCACCAGTAATACAAGCACGGAGAGGCTCGTTTCCACGTTGAAAACCGTCCGAACGGAGGAACATACAATATTCCCGTGATCGAAGCAAAGCCTGAGAAGTACTGCGGCACTGGCACCAGGCAGGCCCATCACACTCTAAATAGTTCACTTGCGATACTGAACGTGAGCTTGTGGTACCACGATGAAAATGACCCTAAAACGACCCATGCTCGCATTGCTTTTTATAACAAGGAGCGGGAGATGCCGATGATCTCGGAGTTCCTGAAATATTATCTAATTGGCCCCGCTTTAGCGCCCATGTATGTACATCATATAGGCCGCACGGACAAGCGTTACAAGTTACAACATATGTATGTGCGCTCGTTCTGTTAAGTCCGATTTCGCTTGAGTCGACTCATTACTGTATTGCAATATATTATTCTTTCAGTAAATAAATGTTGAAATAGTTCTACAATGTTGTTTATAGTTTTACTGCCGGCTCTTCGATACTAGGCCATATACTGATTCGATTCTTGTACGTAATCCAGGCCATTTCGAGAAACCGACCAAATCCCGCCACCTGCTCTATAATAACCCTAATCTAAGAACACGTCATCCACAATCACTTTCAATCTACGTTTCCTCCAAGTATGCCCGCCCTTATACCCAGTCCCGACAAAGTAATCCTCGTCACAGGCGCCAATGGCTACATCGCCATGTGGATTGTTAAGGTTCTCCTCGAGAAAGGGTTCTCCGTGAGAGGAGCGGTGCGTTCTCAACAGAAAGCAGAGCTGCTCAGCGATTACTTCGCCGATAAGATGTATGGCGACCGAGTAAAGTGGGTTATTGTCCCAAATATTCAAACGGTGCAGAGCAGTTTCCTTGTATCGGCGGTTCAAGTCGTGTTTACTGACTTTTTGGAGGAAGGCGGACGCATTTGATGAGGCTGTAAAAGGAGTCGACGGGATTATCCACACTGCATCGCCGCTACCTGAAGCAAGCACCATCCCGGACGGTAGGCCTCCTCTCATACCGCTACTGCTACAGTCGTACATTGGTTCTTATTGAATGTGCAGATTTGATAAAGCCTGCTGTTGAAGGAACAGTGAATATTTTAAACAGTGCCATGAAATATAGGTTAGACTCCCGTTAATCCGTGTCGTGTCCCTTATCTTTTCTTTTTCTAGCACCCAAATTACTCGTATTGTTATCACTTCTTCTGGTGCGGCCATTATCGGCAAGCTTGGAGAAGGAACGACCACATTTAACGAGACGCACTGGGGCGACGAGTCGGTCAAGATTGTTGAAGAGCAAGGGATGAACGCACCACCGATGGTGAAATACAGGGCGTCCAAAACCCTCGCTGAGAAAGGTTTGGTCTACCTCCTGTGCGGATGTTTATTTATTCCTGATATATCACCCCACGCCAGCTGCATGGCAGTTCTACAGCACTCACAAAACAGATTTGTCCTTCGATTTGGTCACAATCAACCCTCCTATAGTTCGTGAACATAGTTCGCAGTTGATATCAAATTAATTATTCTTTTTCATCGTTATAAAGGTTGTCGGTGTAACAGGTAGGCATGCTACACGGGGGCATATGATAAGGTTCACCGAACCCATACACGTAGCCGCATAATATGGGCCCACCGAATTCGGCCAACCGGTGAACATATTTACCAAACAAAGAAATACTGCTGTAGTACATATGATATGCGTCGAGCGAATTCGGTGGAATCACATTTCTGTTTAGGCAGGGTAGCATACTGCCCCGGCCACCAGGAAAATGGCTAATAGTTTGGCTGCGGCCAGATTGGCCGCTGTGCGTTCCCATAGCGGCCAACGCGTGGCTAAATGGCGCTAACTGGGGCCATTAAAACGCGGCCACTTTGCGGCCACGAAATTTCGTAGCTTATATATATGATAGGACCATGGCCGACGAACCATTTGTGCGTGGGGTGAATGCTACGGCCAGTCAAATTGTCCAGATTGACAAACAAAACGGCTGCTCACCGCGCCCCCGCCGTAACAAATAATAATAGTTGGCTACAGGTGTCAGATATATAGGAAGGTTTCGCCAACCAGCTTTCCAAAAAAATATCCGGATCAACCATGCGGGCCAGCCACTGAAGTCGCTCCATTCACCTATAGTTTGGGTAAGGGGTTGGAAACACCACGGCCACACTGCGGCCAGAACAGATTTGAAAGTGTGGCCGCCGTGTTCGGCCACCTTGTAACAAATGAATATCCGCTCATCAAAACATTTTGACGCAGTGGCCGGAATTGGCCGCAATAATATGATTGACTCCCAGGCCGGGAGCACAATTTGTATTGCTCATATTCATGGCTGAATGCGTGGCAAGGCAAAGAAATATATATATATTGTGGAGCGCTACAGATGCATATCGGTGTGCTCCTCAATCCTCAGTCCTCATCCTCATCATCCTCATCTCCCAGTTCAAATAGGTATTCAGGGAGGGCGGCGAGGATCGCGGCGCTGGACGGCCGATCAACGTGCACAGTACTCGGCGGTGCCACAGCTTCAAATTCAGCGGATGCATCTTCGGAAATATCTTCGCTGTCCGTTGCATCCGTGTATGCAGCATCATCCGAGATGGACTGATCATCRGTGGCCGCCGAATCATCGATATCTCCATCACATTCATCCTCACTACCATCCGTGCCCACGGACGACAATGCGCTGCTGGCCGGAGATGGCGGCACCACTTGGGGGGCATCGCGAGCCACGGAAGGGGCAGTCTCGGCGTGGGGACCGTCTGCGGCCGAGTACATGTCAAACACAAAAGATCCACCTGCGGCGGCCACATCGCCTGGACCTGTCAATGGGTCGCCCGTCCCTGGAACTTCCCCATACTCGGCGGGCGCCTGAATGGCCGGTGTAGTTGGAGTTGCATCATACATGTCGAAGATATCAAGGGCGTCCGGGCGAACAGTTGCAGTGCCCGCAGTGGCAGCGATTGAAGCAGGCGGGCCATACATATCGAAAACATCATGATCCGTCTTGCCGGCTGCGGGATCGAGGGAGTCATACATCTCGAAGATGTTGAATGGATTGTTGGCGGCCACCGGAGCCGTGTTTGATGCCACTTCAGGATCGCCATACATGTCGAAGACATCTGTCGCGGCCACCGCCTGCCGGCCGGGGGACGCGAGAGGTTCATCGGCCGCGTCCGCGGCCAGAGTATCATACATGTTGAACACGTCGGGTTCATCAGGTTCGGGCGTCCCGTACATTTCGAACACCTTATAATTGCTGGGATCTTCRAATTTCGTGTCGGCCGTCAAGTAAGTCAATTGAGGCTCYAAGTCATCAAAAGACATTGCGCTTGGCCGTACCGTGCCCGTTGAGACTTTTTCGCCGGCCGACGGGGTGAAGCGGAAGTTTTTCGACGCGAAGCGTGGYGGGAAACGTTGGTCTGTYGATGGTGGAACCTGTTCTGCTGAGGCGGCCAAGCGGATAAAGTTTTTGGGGTCCGGAGGTGCRACAGAGTCATCAGTGACCGAGTAGCCGTCCGGATTGAGTTTCCCTTGAGCTAACTGCCAGAAATACCCAGAGTGCCACTGCCCTGCCCGCATATTCCAACTTCGGCCTTGACGTGAATACCGTCCCAACCGATCTAAAATCTCCTTGGCCGTCGGCGTCGCTCCAAACTTCCACTGAGACTGCGTGTTTGGTTCTGGGTTGGGATAGCTGGGGCCATGTCGTTCACGGATCGCTTTTTCACCTAACTTGGCGGCCAGTTGCTTCGTCTCTATGGGATTTTTTGTGGCCGTTTCCTTCATCACGGCCAATTCTTCCAATTCATGGGATGTACTCATGTCTCTCCGACCAAGATCGCTGTCCGCTTGACCGGTGGACCTGATGGCCCCAGATTGGGCCCGGACTTTCATCAAGGTGTTGAGGCAGTGGAGGTACATGACCCGCGTTTCGCGACAATATTTGCACCGCTCGTTCGACAACGGCTCAGCCGGCGGCGGCCGAGGTACTGTTGGCCGAGGAATGTCTTGCTGCCTCCAATAAGTTTCGAGACACAACTCCACAGTGTGCCTGTGCAAGAAGTGGCCGCTGAGCTTGCGGGCGGCCTTGGAGTCCCACCAATTCATAGCATGTTCATCGATCCGRGTATAGTAGCTGCCCCCCAACCATGACAGGAAGTCTTTGTCGATCTCGAGTGGCAAGGCCTCAATTTTGACGAACGACAGGGCGTCGGCCACCGAGCGGACCACATGAGGCACTTCGATGGGCACACCCACGGCCRTTGCGAGGCCAACACACTGCATCACAAAGAGCTGGGAATGGCCGTTAAACTATTTATATTTTTGGCACCGGCCACACTTACAAGTTCCTTTTGCAGCATGAGCTGCATCTCGCAACGCTCCTTATCTGATGGCTCGTCCGCGATGGCCACCAATGCGGCGTAGAACCTGGAGCGGACATATTGCAGCAGATCTGGGATGTCCCTCACAAAGGCTRRGCTGTAACCCACTTGCGGGCTGGCGGGATTGAGGAGKCGAATTGTTCGYTGCTGGATCAACATGAGATTGCGTGATGATAACGGGTGAAGGTTGTGGTTGAAAGACAGGGGTTTGTTTATGTTTATTGTCCCCATTTAGCTTTGATTATGTACTGGTGTTTTTAAATAGATGTGGCGACTACCCTGCATGGCGGCCAAGGAATTCATAAACACTTGCTACACAATGTTATCTGCTCCGTTCCGTTTAAATAATTTGGTGGCAAATGCGGCCAACCCCGACCACATGGCTGCCTTTTTGCAGCAATATGCGGCGGGTCCTGCAGCCATGTCCGGCCACTTGTCCAATTCTGCCAGCCAAGTTGATCTTTTGTGCTCGTAGTAAGCCACTGTCCAACGCATCTCATGCCGGACAAGCAACAGTTCTTCATGCCAACGCTCGGCCGATGCCCGCGCGCGTAACCAATGTATTCTGCGAACTGGAAATAATAAACAATATGATTGAATTAGTCTGGAAAAGATACATACACTCTGTCAAGGTGGCCGGATCTGTGGCGGCCATCTYTGCGTCRACGGCCAGGCCGGCCATGATACGGCGATCCASGGATTGCCATATCCAAGAAAGTTTCAATTTAGTCGACCCGGCCTTATTGGGGTTTAGCACRGCCGTACTGCATTTGACATCATCTTTTTGCAGGACTGCAAACAAATCAAGAGTATCCTTGTCCGCATTCAAGTCCACTAGCCGTGCCCGGTTCCAAGCATAGACTTGGCATAGAAATGACAAATGGCGATTCAATTCAATGACAGATGTCTGSCCGCGCGTCTTCACTCCCTTACGTGGTGCTTTACGAATTTCGTCCGTGTACTTGAATGACTTGTCTGCAATGAGCTCTCGTATTTGTGACAACAACGAGTTGGCTTTGCGTTTGCGGAACGTGAGTTCAAGCTCCCGATGGCCGGCGGCCACCGTTGCATTTGACGGAAGGGCCAACAGTACATCTTCAGGCAGGATTTCTTCCAGCTCTTCGGGGGTGGCCGGTGGCACAACAGCGGTGGTTTCCTCAATATCCAGAAGGTTGTCCCAGTACATCAAATCATCCTGCCGTGGGTCCACGGGCGGGTGCACAGGTTGGTTGTCATCTTGGTCAGTTTGGTTGGCGCCGTCGGCCAGTATTTCCTGGAAGCCGGCATGCCGTCGGTACGGTGCATTTGCATTGGCTGGATGGTCCCTGCCAGCATTGTCACCGAGCTCGTGGCCGCAAATGTTCACCGCATTTTCCTGAGAGGCAGGCTGTGGGTTTACTGCAATGGGGGGCACCGCCAGAGTTGCCACCTTGGCCGAAGTTTGCAATCGTCCCAATTTAGCTAACAAAGGTTTTAATGCGCGACGCAATTTGTCAATGGTCTGATAGTCCGCATCATGAATATCCTTGCGCATGCGGCGGACATGATATTTAATGGCCAATCTGCGGCCCGGCCATGAGTTTTGGGCCAGAACAAAATGTGCGGCCAACTTACTGTTTCTCTTCAACGATCAATGCAAAGTCCATCCAGTGTTCGAGAGTGGTGAGTGGCCGGTTGTCGGCCACATCATCTTGAGCATTACTCTTTTGTACACGGGCCTTGTATATGTCCATAACCTTCACATTATCAAGTCTTTGTTCCTCCGCCCGGAGAATTTCTTCTTTCCATTTGACAATGTTGTTATGGCCGGCGTGTTCTTGTAATGCATCCAAATATTCACGGGCCTCCAGCAGAGTGTTCATGGCCTCAACCTGCCGCTTGCACAAGTAGTGGATGATACCCAGTCCCTTTTTGTGGTTCGCGTCGCAACAGTGGTCGTCCAGCACTTCGGCCCTATGTGCAAGTGTGGCTGTCCGGACAGTGGGCGAGATTGAATTTAACGTTGACCACATGGATTCCAGGATCTCGCCGGCCGTAACACCTGAACCGGGAATGTATGATGTCGCATATCTGAACAGACATTCGTCCTTGTGCGCATGGACGTGGAAGAGGCCGATAGCACTGTCGATCTGCATATCCTTGTCTAGCAGATGGCCGATGCGATCTTTGAGGTGCACCATGTACTGACATGCAATGTCATAAATAATCATGACACCCTGGGCYGGGTCCACTCCCGTTGTCCGCAATGCTTGCAGGAAAGAAAAGTCAACATTTTTTTGTTGTTCGCCTTTGWATAAATCTACGAGGGAATTGGGTGCGTAACACCCATGGCGGGCACATGCAAATGCAACCTTGCCCGTGATGTCGCAGGCCGACGAGGCCAACARTGCATTCATAATTGCCCGGAATGAATTTTCACATGGCGCTTTCTGGCCGATGTTAATATATCTGCGGCCGGTGTGTGAAAGCCACTCACTGTTGGCCGTTCTACTGCAAATTTCAAAAATGCCTGGTAATCTTCAAATCGGGGATCCATGCCACCGCCCTCGGACAACCAATAATCTCCCTTTGATTTTTCCTGTCGAACATGATCGGCCTTGAAGTTTCCATCCGTAACAAAGATGCGGCGATACAAAAATTTATTTTTGTCCTCCCGCCAGTTGTCTGGAATGTTAATTCCTGGTTGCGGGCAGGCCGGGCAAAAAACGGCCAACTCGCCTCGCTCGACGTCCATGGGATTGCGGCCATTGTGACCAAACCCATTCCATTTCAACCTTTTCATCCATCGCCAAAGCCGGGACATGCGTCGGAGCTCGTTGTACAAATTGAGCACTTGAGATGGGGCGGTGGGTGACGTGATTCGACGCAGCAGCTGATAGAATTGGTAGGCCGATGCCTTCAATTCGAGATTGCATAGCCTGAAATAGTCCAACATATGGGCCGTAAAAAGTGTCCGAATTCTCTTGAAGCTGGCCGGAACTAACCGGGCGGCCATGAGATCTAGAGGTAATTCGTCAGGGCCGTCCCGGCATGCACAACTGACCAGGGCCAAGTGATGCAGGCCATTTGTATGGACTATGCGGACATATGCATTTTGCAATCCGTCGTAATCTGGAATATGGGTTTGGCCGCCATTGCTTGGGAAGAGATATCCGGGCGCAGTATTGATATCTTCGTCTGCCTGGCCGACTTCTGTATCATCTACAGCATCCTCACCGGCCACATCATCGTCCGGATGGCCGACACCATTCAGATTTTCAGCGTGCAATTGTTCTATGAATGCGTCAAATTCAGCATTTTCTTGAGCCTCGTCGTCCGCCTGGCCGGAAGGAATTTCAAACTCATCGATGTCTCGCATGGGGACGTCGTGTGCTGTTGTCGGCAGTGCACATTGAGGATTGGCCTGCTCGGCCATGTCTTTCTGCCGTTCCATCTTCTCTAATTCAGTCTTTTTGAAGGCAATAGAGTCGCAATATGGTTCCCCAGAGCGATGGGGCACTAAAACATAAGATCCCACTTCCCATAGCTCGGCCGCCCTGAAATATTGGCCGCACCATTTTTGAATCTTGTGGAATGGATTGGCCGTGTGGGCCGCTCTCATGCACGTTCGACAGAGCGGCTCGGCCAG
>KN817641.1:0-62878 GCA_000827495.1 Hypholoma sublateritium FD-334 SS-4 | reverse complement strand
ATTCTTAGAAACGTTCTCTAGCTAGCTATATACTGTACAAGTTGTGTGGTCTCAGTCTCGAATCTAAATAATAACAAATCATTTCTAACAAGCCAAGAATATGGGCATAGGGTTTCTATGCCTCGTGGTGATGAAGTTCATGCAGATATTTGAGATAAGCCAGCATTTTCACTGCCTCGAACATCAGCTGACTCTTTAACCGAACGTTTCTAGAATCTCTCTATCCTGAAATGAACGATCCTTTCCCAAGTTATTGTATTTGCTCTGAGATAATGGTGCCACGAGGACATTCTATCCGCTTTCTGCAGGGCAAAGACGCGGCTAATGCCGTTACATCCTATTTTTAGAATCTGCGAGCGCTTCACACATTGTCTCGAAACATTCTCAGATCATCGAGCCAGATCAAATGATCACATGCCCATCTGTTTCTCCTCCGCAGATGTATTTTGTTCATACTGCCTCGTTTAATGGCCATAGAACCATGCTACAGTCCCTTGATAATAGAAAGGGATGATAGTTCCTTGTTAGAACGGTTCGCTGGAGTCTCATAGCGAGTTTTTGTACTGTCTCCCRGTTTGTCAAGGGAACRCCCTTTGATAGAGACGCTGCCCATAACTCCCATCATCACAGACTCATGAGCTAGGACCATTCTCAACTGATTCTATTATCCACCTTCTTTGAACTGCTGACGAGGGCACATCTCAGTCTCTTGTTATCTGCCTTCAACACATGTTTAATGCTCTGAAAAGCAAAAATCCACGTGTAGTCCAAAAGCAACCCTATCACCGGTGATCCTCAAGGTATTAATTAACTCGGTCCATAACTTCGTGTTCATGTTCTAACAAAGAAATAGGCCTCGGTTGAATCTCTGCTGGATATTGTCAGCTCGAATGCACCCCAGATCAACCACATCACAGGCAGGACCTGGTCAAAAACAGCCCTGTTTTGTTGCTTCCGATTGATCCCGGCAGTGTTTGTGCTGTGGGCAATACTTTTGTTCTTGTTGGTTACTCAGGCTGAGGACTGCATCGGGTCCTCAGTCAATATGCGCACTTAGATATATCTACTTTGGTACTTCATGGATTTGCGCACCTCAAACTGCATGCCTTTCAAATTCATGTGAAACTTGTGTCTCGGACAGTAGTAATGGCCCAGTCAATAACATTTCTGAGTTAAGTCGATGTGACATAGAAAGGTGTCCATGTGATAATAGAGAGGTTTGAACGCGGAACTGATGTTCGGACTTGTCAGTATCAGGTGCTTAACACAGCCACGACTTGGATTGGAAGAGCTGCTGAGCTGGTACAAGTTGTAGACAGCTCGAGGGGCACTGGGGATATACTCAGTGCGCTCTGCTACATCTCCCCGCACCCACCACTACTCACCCTCTGCAAGCCTAAAGCCCGATGGCCTTGGAGTTGTTCCTGCATGCCACAATGGGGTGCCGGGCTCACGCGGGCGGTCGTGGCATCAATGCGGTCAGTGATGTTCATGAACAACGGGCAGGAGCTATCGAGTGTGTACCATAGAAAGATGGAGGCAAAGTTGTGGGTGGCTTTTGCCAAAGCACGCGCACAGGTGCCGTGCATCATTGTGCTCTACGAGATTGACATGCTCACCCTTGGCCTCAATGGGATGGGCAACGAGGATGATTCAACGGGCGGGCAGAAGGCTGCTCAGCAAAGCGCAGAAGTCGGTACAGTTCTGTGCCCTACCCCAGCCCCAGGCTGCATTCTGCTGCGAATGAGCGGGTAAGTGCCCGTCGTGAGCCAGCACATGTTGTACTGACCTGACACATGGCGCAGCGCACAAATACACCACGCGGCAGGCCCCACGTGCCATTCTCAGCGCACGCAGACACCTCGCCACGCAAGCACGCTGTCCGGTCTGCCCAAGTAGGATGTCGGCGATTTCCTTGGGGGCACGCGCTACATGATGCCTCCGCGCTGGTGTTGAACTCGTGTTCCATCTGAGTCATAGGCGATGAGGAGCGCTTCATCGGCTTCGACCACAAGAGACGTGGACCGATTCATCTGCATACCTCAGACACGCTATTATATGGATATGCTATGACCTCCAAGAATTGTTATAATCAGCATGACTTGTTCCATGCAGGACAACTCATCAAAGTAGCTGCAACTCTGGTAAAATCAGGATCATCACTGCTCAGATACCTCCAGAGTGAAGCACAAGTAGCAGGGAGATAAAATAATTATAGAAATATTATATATATATATACTATGATGCCCAAGGATTGTCACAATCAGCATAACTTGTTTTGTGCAGCTCAGCTCAACAAATTAGCTGCAACTCTGATAAAATATGGATCATTATTTCTCATATACCAACACAGTTAAGCACATATAGTAGGAAGATGAGATAATTATGTTAATATTACATAGATATACTCTGGCCTCCAAGAATTTTCCAGGCAAGTCATAATCAGCATGACTTATTCCATGCAGCTCAGCTCATTAAATTAGCTGCAACTCTGATAAAACATTGATCATTACTTCTCATATACCAATAGAGTGAAGCTCACATGGTAATAAAATCAAACAATTATGGTGCTATTATATTGACATGTCATTACCAGCAAAAATCTGGGGGGTGGATCATAAACAGCAAGGAATGCAGCCCACATATAAACATCTAAAATAGTATATTTTGTAATAACAAGGGTGCACTGACTGATGAATAATGATAAAATCTATTTGGAAGAACCAGCGGGACCTTAATTCCCTGATGTACAGGGTCTTGAATACTGGTACAATAGTCTTACAAGGAACAATAGTGAGAGCTTACTGCTACATTTGGAACAAAGGGCATATTGTGTCTGAGAATAGGGTTAAAGCATAGTAGGTACCAAGAACAAATGTACCTGTAGAGAACACAGGTAGCTACAAGGCTGGGATACTATGGTACAAGACAAGAACAAGGACAGCATAAGGGCATCTATAACAATCTGCTGTAGATAAAATAAACATATAATAAATGTTTGTAGTGACTATAAAATGACTAATTTGAACAATTTCTGAAAAGTGCAATAAATCAAGTAAATTTCTGGCCCTTGGAATGTAATTTCATTTTATAAATTGAGTATTTGATTGGATTTCTACAGTATCTGCAGTTTACCATGCAAAGCACAAATCAAGTGCCAATACTATCTATAATATTTATTAAAAGTGTATATATCAAATATCTGAAATCAATCCAGCTTCTTTGGCAAGAGAATAAAATATAGATGAAGTGTTAGCCAAAAGGTTTGCTGGAGTGTCAAATTCAGCAACCTATTATAATACTATTAGTAAATAAAAAAAAAAAAAAAAAAAAACTTACTTTTCCCATATCCATTACAAGTACTTGGTCTGACTCTAATATAGTATTTAATCGATGTCTGAAAACATATTAAATAATAATCAGTATAATAAACAAATGACCAATAATAAAATTCTTACGCAATTGTCAACATAGTAACATCAGCAAAAGCTGGACCACGAATAATTGCCTGAATAGCCTGATCTGTATCAAGGTCAACAGCAGAAGTTGCTAAATAAATAAAATATAAATATAAATATATATTATAAAAAGGCTAGAATAATACCTTCATCTAAAACAAGAATCTTTGACTAAACACAAAAAATTATCAAGCAACAATACTAAAATAAAATAAATCACTTACTTTCCGCAGAAGAGCTCTAGCAAAACACAAAAGCTGTTTTTGCCCACTAGATAAAGATGACCCTCCTTCACGAACAGGTGCATCAAGTTTTCCTGGAAGACTTTCCACATATTCTTTCAAATGTGCCTAAGCAATCAAATAAATAAAAAGCCCCTTTTGATAATAATAATTACTTACTTGTTGAAGTGCAATCCAAATACTAATATCTGAATGTTCACCAATAGGATCAATATTTTCTCTCAATGTTCCTTCAAACAAATCCGGAGATTGAGGAACAATAGATAAACCGGATCTCACTGTTTGAATCAGTACATTATACAACAAACATTATATTACAACTCACAATCATGCAATCCAACTTGAGTAATATCCACAGAATCAATAAAAATTGATCCAGAAACTGGTTCAATAATTCGAAAAAGTGCTAGAAGCAGCTAGAAAATCATAATCATATAAAATAAAATAAGTAGAAATAAAAATTACTCACGGATGATTTTCCTGCACCAGTTCGGCCACAAACACCAATTTTCTTCTTTGCTTGCTAGAACAATATGAATCACAAGTTTTGAATGTAAATTGAGAAGGCTTACAATTTTAAGAGAGATATCCTGCAACACCAAATCTAGTCCAGTACGGTATTGGGTGGAATAGTTTCTATTATATTTATCAAGCCAATCAATAATCTTGTCAATAAATGAATGAATACCTACCGGAATTCAATGGCACCCTCAACAGGCCAAACACCAGCAGGTTTTCCCTCCGGAATCTCTTGCGGAGCTTCTGGGCTGACCTCTGTTTGGTGAAGAACCCGCTCTACACTGACAATATTCTGCTCAACCTCACTGGCAGAGCGCACAACCCAGTTCTGGAAAGACAACCATTCAATACACTGAAGTAAGGAAAGGACAAGGAAGATCACGCACTAGTGAGGACGTGGTATTCAGAGCATAAGAGAGCACCAAGCCAACAAGTCCAGCATCAACACCTGTCGTAATAAGCGCGGACATGGCAAGGAATGCAACAGTGAGAATAATCAAAGCACCAACGAACTCCAGCCGGACAGACAGCCATCGGTTGACAGAAATGCTTGGAAGGTAGCAGATCTGGTTATGGTCAATGCGCCGCTGATTCGCAGCCACAAAGATAGACTGCTGGTGGAATGCGCGGATGGTTGACAGACCAGCAAGGGACTCCGAAAACCAAGCAAATATCGGAGATCGCGTCACAGCATCAATTCGCTTCAGCTCCCGTGAGGTAGCAAGGTAATACCTAGAGATCAGTCAACCAGTGCACAGCAAAGGTAGGAAGAACCTGGGGCTCACTTCATGACCCGCAAATAGAACCACCCCAGAGGAACAAGAGCAATCAAGAACGGCGGGAAGCTGCTACCAATGACAGCAACGATGGATAGACAGATAGCTAGCGTGCGACAGAGGCCTTGGATGACTCGCGCGAGAATTTGGTCAACGACATACATATCTCGCGAAAACAAGTTCAAGAGCCTGTGAAAGATAAGTAGGGGGCATGATACACATAACATGCTCACTTCACCTTCCAGTAGGAGTGAGCTCAAAGAAGCTCAAAGGCGCTCGCATCAACGAGTCCAACATCTATACAGGACATTAGCCACATACTCTCAGTGTCATAGAAAAAAACACATACAGAATCGTGAAGGTACCTTGCACTTCTCAGCGCACAGTAAACCCACATCGTGATGGCGGAGATCGCACCGAGAAGACTGGAAGAGAGCGAAAAACATCCGTATACCAGTAGGTACTTGAACATGCCAGAGTTGTTGCCTATCTCGCGGTTATGCTCTCCCCAGTAACGCAGAGTAAGCGTGGCGAGGACTGAAGCTGCTTGCTGTGCGATGGTCGTGACGAGGAAGAATACAAATCCAGCCTTGGATGCTGCCTGAATGTACTGCTTATAGACCTCAATCTTTACACGGCCCTGTTCCCTATGCTCCTTAGTCAGCCCACCCGTTGGTCTGTGTGTGGCGACTTCCGCAATCTTGCGCGCTTTCTGGAAGCTTGACCTGTGACGGAGCTTCTCCGCCAATGTGGCCGCGTAATCTGATTCCTTTCCCTTATCTCTAAATTCTCCTTCACTCATCGGCGTCGCAGACCCGCTCGTCGTGGCAAATGGCGTCGAACTGCCGGAATTGTTGCTACCAGTTCCGTGGCCTTTACTGCAAACAAAAAGTGAGTGAGGTATATGTATTTATATAAATCGAAAACGTACACGAGCTTTGCGATCTCACTGTTAGGATTCGCGAGAAGCGATAGATAAGATCCCTGCTCAAGTATGATTCCACGACGAATGAAAGCCAAATGATCGAACTGAGAGATAAAAGCAATGCTATTTGTCACAAGGATACGCGCTTTCGTGGATAGGAGGCCGTTAGATCCAATCACATTGTCTAAATCGAAATATTAAGCTAACGAAAGCATGCGAATAGAAAACAGACAAACCAAATACGTGGCGCGCGACGTGACTGTCAACAGCGGCCAGGCAGTCGTCAAGCAAAGTACTAGCAACGGCACATAAGTATTACGTCGCGAGTGATGAGGGGCGGGCTGCACGTACAGATCTGCCCGAGCATACACTGCCCGAGCAAGAGAAATGCGAGCTCGTTGACCTCCGCTGAGCTAAAGGTACATTAGAAATGATGTCCAAAGCCACAATGATAACAGATGACGTACTGTTATACCCTTTTCTCCAACTTCTGTCAGATCGCCATTTGGAAGAAGAGCTAAATCTTGGGCAAGTGCACAGCCTGTTCATTCGCTCAGTGTTACAAATAAACCAATGAAATTTTGGTCACACCTTCAATGACGAGGCTGTAAAAGGTTTCATCATATTCGTGAGAGAACAAGATGTTTTCGCGGACAGTGGCCGAGAGGATCCTTGCACGAAAGTATAAGTAGTGCGTCAATAACGGTGCCAAGATAAAACTGACCATGGACTCTGCGGAGCGTAAGCAATGGTACCGCTGACAGTTAACTCGCCCTCTTTGCGTGTCATCTCGCCAATTATAGCCGACAGAAGACTTGTCTACAAGTACCGTCAGATAAATTACACAGAAAAGCAATGTATATCGTACCTTTCCAGCACCCACACGCCCGAGTATACCAACCAGTTCACCCTTCTTGACTGACAAATGAACGCCCTCCAGGGTGGGTTCGACGGCAGTTTTAGACCACGTGAAATCGGCGTCTTTGATAGAGAGAACCTAATCACGCTGATAAGCGCCCATCACGGTGTACACACAAAACACTTATCCACCTCATCTCCACACTGCGGCTCCGCATTCTCAATGACTTTACGTGCATCCGGCTGAAGCTCGTCGGCGGTTAGGAACGACGAGAGGCGCTGAACGGAAACGATGGCCTCAATGATGTTCGAAGTGACCTGGCTGAACTGCGAAGACATGAGTTGGCTATAAGGGCGCAGCACGCACGACTCACCATCGCCAAAGGGAATTGTAGCAGCATGAACAACGAGATAGCAGGGAATATTACGTCCGAAGTCAAAGGTTTCGATGAAGTGACCGCCGCAGTCGCAAAGGAGCTGAAAGCAACAAGGAGAGGGATACCGCTCCAAAGAGCCATGTTCCATGACTATTAACCTATGAGTGGTGTTTTTATATTCGATAAAGAAATTCAGACAGACCGTCACAATTCCAATCTTCCTCAACAATTTTAACTCTTGGTTATTGCGAACTTCCGATATTTTACGTATGAAGCTATATTCCCATGCATATAATTTGATACTGAAGAAACGGCGATGAGTACGACTAGTTGATATACTATACGTGAAGACATACCTTTTAATGTTAGCAAGTAATTCACTCATAAGACGTGTGCGCTTGTCGCGATTTTTCATTTGTTGTTCTTGCATACGCTTGAGAATACGCGCAATGACTTTGCCGAAGCCTCAGTGCCGTGTCAGATTATAGTAAGGTGCTTGTCCACTTACAGGTATTCAAAGGAATAGAAACGACCATTATGGCCACACCCACGAAAGCAGCCCAGCCCAAAAGGTTGTAGAGTGAGATGAATGCCAAAGTAATCTGCGATATATTCAGTTCCCAAAACGGATGTAATGATAAATATTGGCATACTTGAAGTGGACCAGAAATCGCAATCAGACCATACGTGCAAAGGTCTTGCAACCGAGTGGCATCAACCGACATCAAGTTGACGATGTCTCCAGACGCGCGTGTGCGTTCGTCGTTCGACAAAACGAGCGCTTTCGTATATATCGCGGTTACCAGACCAGCGCGGACACGCATTCTAAATTAACACTCGCGTTGATCAAAAAGGTGACTGAAGAATTAATAGACACGATTTACCCAGTTTCAAACGTGCGTTGAAAGTACTGCGATATATGATTAATTAACATCCCACAGCATACCGTAATAACTCGCCTGATTGAGCGCAATTGTCTGCACCACCGACGCGACGAACATCAAGACAGCGATAGCGAAACCTTCGAAGTTACTAGGCCGGTTGTCCGAGTCGAAGCGCGTCTCCTGATAGATCGAAATGTATGCGAGAAGCAGACGTAGTAACTGCGGTTGCGCGAAGGCAAGAATATCCTGGAGGACCTTCAAGCCAGCAGCAATTGCGTACTGACCACCGTAGGCAACAAACAGAGCTTTCCACAACGTACTGGATGTGAGTTAGTAATAATAATAAAATGAGTGCCTAAAGTAATATAGCGCACTATTTCTCCATTGCGCGCTTGAGGTCATTGCCCAAGTTGACAGACTCGTCGGCAGGCACCAAAGGGAACAGGTCTTCTTCGGTGATGAACTCTGAAGCACCCTTTTTCATCAAAGGGGTCATCCAGGAAAAGGTCTGAAATTTCATTTTGTTAGCGCATATACATAGCGTGCCGAAAAATATGCTCAACCCATAAACTGTAGGCATTGGCCGTGAGGACCGGATTCTCCTTGTCGGAAGAGTCGGCCCGCATCTGGGATCCCATGGACTCCAAGATATAAGATAAGGCTCCAATGCCGACTGTAGTCCATCGAAGGGCGACGATGACTATATACGGCTGAATCCCGGTGGACACGATTGTACGGGTCCACGCGGCGACTGCGACAACGTAGATGGGCCAAAAAATGAGAAGGATGGTGGAGGCTGTCTCTGTGCGGGTGTGATTAAAGTACGTAAAAAGGAGCACCGTAGAAAGCACGACTGGCTCGAGAACGTAAGATGGAAGGACAGGAACCGATTTGTGAGAAAGCACGATAAGCAGGAAGTTGGCGGCGCTGGCAACAACAGAAACAGTGAGCAACGCCTGTCGAACAAAGTCAGCAGAATTCACGGGAGGATTGAACGGCCGTACGGTTTTGGCGCGAAGATAGAGGGTGCTAGTGCGCGATATGCTGTGAGGTGTCTGGACGCAAAGCAGCAATGTCTTGAATACGGCGAGCAGGCCGACGGCGGCGAGGATGCCAGCGATGAGGACGCCCTCTTCGAAGCACGGTGTGAGATCAAAGTCCCGTTGGGACGATACGGTGCGCCAGCCCTCTTTGTTGCGACACTCCATGGCGGTTCGGAGAAAAGCCAGAAGTTGATTTTGATTTTGATTTTCTATTACGTATGTATTTTTGGAACAACCCGATAACTACGCCACATCATCAAATGCCGGAAGCCGCTCCGACTCGATTTCTTCTCCCTGGGCCACTCGTTTGAATACCTCGTACGCCCTGTCCAAGTCATCGTTGACGATGACCAGATCGTGTGCACCGGGCTCCTGTGCGTATGCAACTTCGGCCAGTGCCGTCGCTAGACGCTTCTGCACGGACGCTTCTGTCTCGGTGCCGCGTCCCTGCAAGCGGCTCCGCAGGGCTACAAGCGACGGCGGGGATATAAACAGGTAGACCGGGTTGAGTTTTGTATTTTTTATTTGACGAACGCCCTGTGGCCGGAAATGAGTAGACGTGAAAATTTGCCAGCGGGGGGCCATACCTGCGCCTCGATGTCGAGAATGCACCGCCGGCCTTGTTCATGGACCTGCCGAACAGTCTCGAAGCTGGTGCCATAATGGTTTCCGGAGAACTCGGCGTGCTCGATGAATGCACCCTCCTGAATGAGGTCCTTGAAGCGCTGGGCGGGGACAAAGTGGTAGTGCTTGCCGTCGACCTCGCCGGCGCGCGGGTTGCGAGTTGTATCTGCGGCTATTTAGTGAGAAAACGGCAGACAACGCGCCAAAAGCGTACGGGAGACGCTGAACCCGAACTTGTCGGGGAACTCTGAGAACAGGCGCTGGAGCAGGGTGCTCTTGCCGACGCCGGAGGGCCCAGAGAGGACAAGGGGACGCAGGAAGTCGGCGCGGGGAGACATGCCTGGTGACACAGCCGAGCACGCAGAGAATATACTGTCACACGCGTGACACCGCTCCCTGTTCTCCTCATACCTCTATATACCCCTAACGACCAGCAATGGGCGCAGTGTGCTGCAGACCGCAGGTATGGCGTCGCCCCCAGTACCTTCCCTTGCTAACGCTCCCCAGCCCATCGACTTTGACGGCGAGGTCAATCTCTTCCACTTCATGCTGCTGAGATGTGTCGGCAAGGGTGCCTTCGGGAAGGTCTGCAGTCCCCACACCCATTCGACGTCCCACTCAATCCTTCCTAGGTGCGGGTCGTCCAGCACAAGCAAACTCGCGATCTCTATGCCCTCAAGTACATCAACAAAACCAAGTGTGTCAAGATGAAGGCGGTGCCAAATGTTATCCAGGAGCGAAGGCTGCTGGAGGAGGTGCGCTCGCTGCCCAGATTGTCATGACTTTCCTCTCACTCACGTCTCTAGATTGACCACCCTTATGTCGTCAATCTGCGCTATGCTTTCCAAGACGACGAAAATTGCTTCTTCGTCCTCGATCTCATGCTTGGAGGCGATCTACGATGTACGCCCATTCCTTCATTTGCCCGTTTATCTCTCACAGGCTATCCCCAGTCCATCTCGAGCGTTTGGGCTCCATGCCAGAGGATACCGTCCGCTTCTACATGGCCCAGCTATCATCCGCGCTCGCCTTCCTGCACGAAATGGGCATTATGCATCGGTAACTGTCTTCTCCCGATCCAGCCATGTCTTTGTCCTCATCTCGGCCAGGGACCTTAAACCCGACAACATACTTCTAGACGAGCGCGGGAACGCCCATTTGACCGACTTCAACATTGCGGTCCACTTTGGAGAGCGCAAGCTCACGGGGGTTGCAGGTTCCATGGCATACATGGCCCCAGAGTACGTTTGTCATGTTCCCCTTTGACCCTGGCCTAACCATATTTTCTAGAATTCTGATGAAACGGGGATACACATATTGCATCGACTGGTGGTCACTAGGTGTCTGTGCATACGAACTTATTTTCGGGCGGCGGCCATTCAGGGGGCGCTCCAACAGTGACCTGACCTACAGCATCTCCCGCGACCCATTGAAGTGGCCCGATGATGCCGACAAGAAGTGCACTCGTAACGGTATGCTGGTGTTAAAAGGGGTAAGTACGCTCGGCATGAGAAATTCTCGCAGCTGATATTTATATTTGTACAGCTCCTTGAACGAGACCCGTCAAAACGCTTCGGTTGCAAGCCAAACGGAGAGGGGTTCCAAGAAATGCGTAGGCATCCTTGGTTCCAACCCATCGACTGGGATACGCTGGACAGTAAAGAACAGACGCCTCCATTTACGCCAGATGTAAGCTGTCACTGTTAGTGTCATAGTTCCCAGGCTCTGATAGACACTTTGGCAGGCTAAAAAAGCAAATTTCGATGCATCTCACGAGCTAGAGGAACTGCTACTGGAAGATAATCCACTCAAGGCCAAAGCCAGAAAGGCTAATCAAGATAATCTGAGCGCAGAAATGCGGCAAATGGAAGAACAGTGTGTATTCTGACGGTTGCCAAAGCGTGCCCACGCTGATTTGCAATACAGATTCACTTCTTACGACTTCAGGAAGATGCAGCGGCGGTCGTATTATCCTCATAATCAACACCTTATATCCACCGCGACTGCTACCTCGTCTGGTTTCCAATCATCGCGGCCAGGCACGCCGGCGAATGATCTGAGGGTGGAGAACAGCGGCCTCCGCGTCGAGGGCGACTCTCCCGCTATGATGTACGGCTCTAACTCGCTCGACATGCAAATGCGCGATGAAGTTCAATTGAAGGAGCGCGATATGCATGTGGTGAACGAAAAGGAACCCTACCAGTAGGCATATACCCCATCAGAATCCTCATTTGTCCCTTCTCCCTGGTTTTCTATCTTTTCGCTTCGGATGGGTCTCATGTGGATTATACATTTCCTATGCCATTATTCCCCGTTACATTTATTTGCTTCTAATCTTCGTTATCTGACACGCCTCTTTACGATGTAGCTTTGTGTCCTTCCTTGCTCTATATATGCTTCTTCGGCTCTCTATTTAAAATACCACTGCCTAATCAAACTGTAACAAATGATTAACACGAGACATTGCACCAGGTCACGAGTGCAATTAGCTTGTTTTTATATTAATCCCGAGAAGCGTCTTGTCAGTGGCATACATCTTGCACAAATCTGTCTCCGAACCATCATGGCAGACCCTCCCATCACCGGCGTCCCATTCGCTTTGTACGTCTACCTTC
Organism: Hypholoma sublateritium FD-334 SS-4; assembly: GCA_000827495.1. Classification (NCBI taxonomy): domain Eukaryota; kingdom Fungi; phylum Basidiomycota; class Agaricomycetes; order Agaricales; family Strophariaceae; genus Hypholoma; species Hypholoma sublateritium. The sequence continues at coordinate 50,557 of KN817641.1, read as the reverse complement.
CTATATAAACAATCATACGCTGACCATCAACAGCTTTTCATCGCTCGTGCGTGCGATCTCGGACATCAAGCCCAAATCGCGTCGCGCACAGGCCAGCCGGTCATCAAAACACATCAAAGACTACCCCGCCCTCGTGAAGTTCAAGCTCTGGGTGGCGCGCCTGCACTCCCAGTTTGCGCCGCTCCCCGAGGGGACCACCGCGATCTGCCTCCGGCTGCTCTTTCCAGAGGACGACATCACGCGCAAGTACGACATCCAGGAGCCGCGCATGACGACGCTCCTCGCGAAGAGCTTTGGCCTGGACATGAGCAAGTTCGAGGGCTGGCAACACGAGGAGACGTCGGGGTGCCTCGGCGACGAACTGGCGCTCGTGCTAGACAAATCATGCATTGTGAGCCACCAGATCTCTCCTCGCGAGCGTGTTAATCTGAGCGGAGCATCCCCGTACAGGTCGACAAGGACTTCGAAACCCGGCTCTCCATCGCAGAGGTCGCGGAGCTGCTCGACGAGCTCGCCGCGCTCTCCCCGTACTCACACAACAGCATCCACCGTAAGCACCCGAAAGCGCACCGCAGGTCGCGCGCAAATGTAATGCAGTCGCTCTTCCGCCGGCTCTCGCTGTTCGACGCGGCGGTCGTCACGCAAATCATCCTCAAGGACCTGCGCCCGCTACTCTACCCGCTCACGGAGTTGCACTACAGTGCCGCGCTGGTCAATTTCAACACGGCCGCGGTCACGATGCTGACGAAGGAGCACGCGATGCGCGCGTGGAACACCCAAGGGCTACTGCCCAAGTTTTTCCGCGTGCGCGCGACATTCGACGCAGCGGGTGCGCTTGCAGAAAAGGGCACGAGTTCCTACTGCGACGCGCAACCCGCGATCGGGTTCCCTATTGCTGTGCGTATATGCGCACTTCCCGGCTTCCTCCCCCCGTAACAAACCTCCTGCGATTTCAGGTACCGAAATCAGAGAAGGGTCAGAGTTGCCCGCACGCACTGGGTTTGCTCTTCCCCGTGGAGACGGTGTGGGCAGAGACCAAGTACGATGGCGAGCGCGCGCAGATACACGTCAAGGTCCGCGCAGACGGCGGGTCGGATATCACCATCTTCAGCAAGAGCCGGCGCGAGTCCACGGACGACCGCGTCGCGGTGCACGAAATCATCCGCGCCGCGCTCGGTCTCCGACTCGCTAAGGCCACCGCGGGCTCGTCGAGATTCAATACAAGCAAGCCACCGAATATCAAGCACACCATCATCCTAGACGCGGAGATGGTCGCTTTCTGCGGGGATAAAGTGGCCGGTAAGACTCTTTCACCTCAGCCGAGACCAGCTATTGACCACAGCCCTAAGAATTTTATCATATATCGCCGTTAATCGGTGGAGTTCGAGGGAGGAGACGAGTGGTGACGAACGTTCCTAATGAGTGCGTCCTCCGAGTGAAAAAGAGGATGCATGACAACTCAACTAGTCCTTAACCAGCGACGGAGACACAGAAAGCGATGATGGTATCGTCGAGAGCGATTTTTCGCTCGGCCTCGTCTTTTTTGACGTCCTGTACCTCGAAGGAAAATCTCTTCTTGAACACTCATACACCGATCGGCGCAAGATCCTGGAGTCCATGATCTACGTGCGGCCGGGAAAGGCCATCCTCGCTGCGCGCTATCTGGTTCCCTCGTCGACTAGCAGCTCTACCCAGGCGGAAGACACACTGAGATGGATCTTCGCGTACCATCTGGCAGGTCACGAGGAGGGCTTGGTGCTCAAGGCGGCGGAGTCGGTGTACAACGATTACCGCTTGCCGTGGGTGAAGTTGAAGAAGGACTATATCCCTGGCCACGGCGACTGCGTGGATATGGTTATTCTGGGTGCGAGCTGGGAGAAAGTCCGCGGACGCAGTTTGAGAGGTGCGTCGTTTACTTTATCTCTCACAGAAAGGCATTCTGATGTTTATTGTGTCCAGCTCCTCCGAGTGTTTATACTACTTTCTTTATCGGAGCCTTAGAGAACAAAGAGGAAGTGCAAAAAGTAAGTCCCTTTGTGGATCTCGTATTGTTACGTTACTGATAGCTATTTTAGTCTTCTTCCAAGCCTAAATTTCACTCGTATTTCACTGTGGCGTATGGCTTGAATCGCGAGCAACTGGAAGATCTGAACTTCAAGATCAGGAGCACGGATCCTATACCATTTTCAGACTTGGTATGTATTGCCTCTGGGTCGATTGTTTTCCGCGCCCTCATTGTTTCAATAGAAGAAAAGCAAGGACGGACTTGAATTTGAGGTGACGTTTTCGGCCATCTCGAAACCAACGGTTGTTCTACGCACGCCCTTACTCGTGGAGCTCTTTGGCGCTGGATTTACAAAGGCAGCTCATAGTCAGGTACCATTAACTTCTTTGTCCCAGTAAATTTAGCTTCTGACCACGAAATATAGCACTACGAACTTCGCTTCCCGCGGATCACAAAGATCCATAGGCCGAACGAGCGCAGCTGGACAGAATCTATGTCGCTCGCCGAGTTGAACGTCATCGCATTCGAATGCGTGGGACGCGAGCACCCAGAGAAAGAGATGTACGACCGCGGCAGAGCCGCGTGGGGCCAAGTAGTGCTGCCAATCGTTAAGTCGAAGGCGCAGACTGACCAAAGGATGGTCAACGCGTACAACAAACTGGCCGCCTCGGAGGACAAACCTCTTTGTCGTGATAAAGTTCCCAAGATCGTTTGTGCATACGTGGCGGAGAGCCCGGCGCCGCTCAGGCGCGGGCTGGGGCCTTTGTCCTCGCGGACGAATATATTTCAGGTGGAAGTGACTGTTCCCGAGAAGATCAAGTCCCCAATGCAAGCAGCCACTCACCGCCTGCCGCCGACCCCGCCGGCGTCCAGCCCTATCGGCAAACCAGTGAAGCGGCCTCCGCCTCCGTCGCCTCCTTCCGAGCGCGCACCGAAGAGGGTGAAACTGGAGAGCACAGCAGACGCTGTAGTTCCAGTACAGATTCCAATGTGCGCCCCACCTAGCGCATTGGATGTGATTGGTGTAGCGCAGGCTATTCCGAAAGAGCCAGCAGTATCTGCAAAGACGAACATGCCAGCCAATGCAACAGACGCATTGGCGGTTGCCCAAGTAGCCGAGACGACGCGTGCGCCCCCCGACAGCTCAGCCCCCGTCGTTGCAGTTCGATCTCGCGCTCCGACGTGCGCGCCACCCGACATCGAGCTCGACAGTACATATGTACATTTTGCCAGGCCAAGCGGCCGGGCCTGTGCATCGTGGCACGCATCGAAGAGATCGGTGGAGAGGCCGATACATTCGATCAATTCGATGCTCGCTGGGTGCGGGTGGACGCGGCAAGCGCTGGAGGTCAGAGGCGGCATAGAGAAAGGGGTGATCGTGATCGACGAGTGTGCCTCGAACGCGGCATTTCTGCGGGGCTCGATCAGGGCGTCGATGGCAGAGGAGACGCCGGCGGGGAAGCGGCGGCTGGAGGTGCTGGTGTACGGGTGCCGCTCGGACACGGTGCTGGAGCGGTTCGCCGCATAACTTATCGCATATTTATCGCAAGCATGTATTTCTACCACACGTGAATTGTATGACGCCATCACTCATGTTTTCCCTCCGCCGCCCACCAGCGCACCGCCTGAGCCGCCTCTTCGCGACGTCCGCCGCGCGCAGCGGCCGCGCCGTCGTCTACGCCGTCAACGGCGACCCCGCCACAGTCCTGCGTGTGCGCTCCGTCCCCGCGCTGCCACCCCCGCCCGCGGGCACGCTCAACCTGCAGGTCCTGCTCGCGCCGATCAACCCTGCGGACCTCAACGTCGTCGAGGGCGTCTACCCGAGCAAGCCGCGCGCGGACGACGCCGTGCACCTCCCCACGCACTCCGTCTCCGACCCGTTGGACACGGGCACCGTCTGGGTCGGCGGGAACGAGGGTGTCGCGCGCGTCAGCGCTGTCGGTCCGGGTGTGAGCGGGCTCGGCGTCGGCGACTGGGTCATCCTCACGCGCCCGCAAGCGGGGACGTGGGCTGCCGAGCGCGCAGTGGCCGCAGCGGACGTTGCACGCGTACCCGATGCCGAGGCGCTGACCGAGGCGCAGGCGGCGACGCTCACGGTGTGTACCCTCCGCGGGTAGACGATCTATCTATCAGTTAACACATGGTTAGGTCAACCCCCCGACGGCGTATAACATGCTATCCGAGTTCATCGACCTCGCACCCGGCGACTGGGTCGTGCAGAACGGGGCGAACAGCGCAGTACGTCCGCGTTCCGCCGTCGTCCGGCCTATCCTCTCATTAGACTCCGTAGGTCGGCCAAGCCGTCATTCAGATTGCGAAAGCACGCGGGCTGAACACGCTCAACCTCGTACGCCACAGGTATGGCACTATTCTGACCCCATTTCATACTGTCTGACCATCCCTTCAGACCTGAGATTGACGAACTCAAGCAAAGGCTCCATGCACTAGGTGCAACACAAGTCCTCACATACGACGAACTCGCAGACAAGTCTGTGCGAGACAAGATCAAAGCATGGACAGGCAGCAAAGTATGTGTGTCCTTTCATCGCAGAGAATTGTACTCACATCCATGGGACGCAGGCTATTCGACTCGGGTTGAACTGCGTTGGTACGAGTCCCCGGCTCCCACTACTTCACCCGCATTCCCACATCCCCGAAGCTCGCACCAGACACTAATAGCCCTCTCTTCGCATAGGTGGGAAAGACACAGCACTGATGGCCCGCCTGCTGGGCGCCGACGCGCATCTGGTCTCCTACGGCGCAATGGCGAAACAGCCATTGTCCCTGCCGACGTCCCTTTTCATCTTCAAAAACCTCAAATCCCATGGTTTCTGGCAGACGCGGTGGTACAGCATGAAGAGCGCCGAGGAGCGTGCACAGCTGATGCAGACGCTTGTAAACTTGATCAAGGAAAACAAGGTGTGTTGATAAGTGCAGGGACCAGATATGTTCTGAAACTAGTGACAGCTTGATACCCCTGCACATGAGGTATTGACGATATCTGCCGCCCAGACAGATGAAGAGGCGACTGAGAAGCTGCAGGAGGCAATGGTGGCGATGTCGGAAGGGCGCTACGGAAAGAAGCTGTTGCTGAAGATAGAGTAAATATATGCAGTAGAATTAGTGGAATAAATTGGTCGTGTAAGGAAATGCATGGTCATTAAGCAATAATACATCGTGAACCTAGCGGCTCTTCCTATCCTCAAAGAAGCGCTGCAGAGCATATGAGAACAGGCCAAGCAGAGAGTGCACTGCGACATACCTTCAAATGCCTCAACTGCCAGGCACACGTGGCGACCAGGACAATAATCTGGGCCACGCTATACCACACCGCACGCGAATTCGTGGCCTCGCTTAGATCCCGGTAGTCTTCTTCACGCTCCCGCTGGTACTGCTGCTCCCGGCGAATATCTTCAAGCTTGCTATTTAGGTCGCGGACCTTTCCTGCGAGATCGGACACATGGTTCCTGTCGTGCTCGACATCTGGCCTAGTCGAGCCAACGACGATGTCGAGGTAGAGGCGGATGTGGGTGTGGCTGAACCATGACGTATAGTTGGTAGAGAGACAAATAGAGTGGTCGCCGGCCTCGTGCGAGGTGAAGGTAAATCGGCCGTCCAGGGGCCCAACGGACCTAACTACGACGTGGCCGGAGGGTTCTTCCTGTGCCGCTGGTCAGACGGTGGCGCGTGGCAGGTAAGCGAGCCACGGACCTGAACCTCAACAACAATACCCAGCTCGGGGTTCTCGCCGTACGTCTGTTCCTGTTCATTCCATTCGAGCGCACGATAGTGGCCTAGGAGCGGTTAATTTGGTGCATAACGGGTGAAATATAACGCATACCCTCAACGACGGTGTCCGTGGGCAGCTCTTCGATGAAGCAGCGCTGCTGATTTGCGTCGAGATAGAAGTGGAGGGCGTGGATGGAGGAGACGAAGGAAAGAAGGAGCGGGAGGAGGAACCGCATTTTGGAGTGAAGAGACAAGTCCGCTGCGAGGCGGCGGAGTGCTGTCGTGTTATTTGGCCCGGGGGCCGTTGCCAAGCAGGGGCTTGATTCAGATTCACTGCCTCCACACAGTTCTTGCCGCAATCATGAGACCACTCCAGGCTCGGCCTCCCTTTGTCAGATCTCGAGGCTGTGAATCATCACTAAAGCCACAAATCATCACGGAAATATTACAGCCGTGTAGGGTGGCCGAGAACCGCAAGGCTCACTCGACATTTGACTTTCAACTGTTCGGCTGACAGCCTCATCACATGCACATTTTCCCGCGCCCAACCTCGCTCTCGCTGCATTTTGTACAACTTTAATGCTCTTATTACTCTTTTTTTTTTACCTTCCTGAGCAAGTAAATAGCCTTTTCTGCACATTTTACACATGGTAGTAAGATGGGAGAGCCCAGAAACCTCCGGAAACGAGGAAAAGACAATGTCACGTGACGTGCAACAGCGTCTGATGTCTACGCGTCGACGACGCGTTTTACCTTGTTTGCAGCGCGTCTACCTGCCTGGGACTGGAATTTCAATAAGAGAGAATAATGTGTATATACCTGCTGCATTAGACCACCAACAGCTCCGTAATTTCACAAATGTGGAATGTGGAGAGGCGGCGTATCATGGAGACCCATCGTGCGTGCGCGCGGATGGTTGAGCGTGCGCGCGCATGTGTGATGGGTAGAGGATAACTTATAAGTGACGGACGCTTACATGTGTACGTGTTGTAAGCTGGCGTCGGCCAGGCTCACACTTAATCTGAGGCACTGGAATTAAAAATTCAAGCAAACCCCAATTTGCACGTCCTGTGCGCCTCTGACAGATGAATGATAAATTACACAGACAGAATGAGTCTGAATCTTTGATGTTCTACTCCCTTCTTATGTGCCTCTAACTGGTTACGCAGATGTGCTATTGAAGCGGTTTAAATAAGCTAAAGTTCGAATGGACGCGGTCCAGAATAGTTGCTTCAACGTGAAAGTACCGCCGCATTGCGGTTCAACGCAATCGACAGACTGAAAGTCAAGTGTTTGTCTGACAAGTGCATTATTTCTCCGGGTGACTAGGGGATATTGATGGTTGAAACCACTGCACCACGATAAATCGCAGCCGCGGAAGCTAACATCCGCTTGACATGCAAATACAGCGATGAAAATAAGGCCAGAACCAAGCCAGAACACGAACAGATTCAGGCACTATCGCACATATGAATGGACAAAAAACGGCCGCCGTGACCACTTACGAGTGCATAAAGGTCAGGAGGTAGCTCATATATTATCTCTTCGCTATTATATATTGAGTTTTTGAGCTTTCTAAACTTGTCGCGTCTAGTAGTAGTCATGTTTAGAAGAAACAGTTTTCGCGGTTTCTTTGCTGAAAAAGCAATGTTTCTCCACGCTTCAGCCTTGTGTGTTACTTTGCCTTAAATATGTTTTGCGGCCTGTGAGGCCATCACTTGCACCATTCTTCCAATAGCGCAGAGTACCTGAAAGGTTTGACGCCCATAAGGTGATGTGACACGAACCGGCCATGCACAAACTGCTGAGCCCGACCTAAAAAGCTAGGAAATCACCACTGTGTGGCCCATAAATAGCCTACCCAATATCACATCATGCTTGGAAAAACAGTTTCTGATCTCCCACTACTGACCAGTAATATTACCGCGCCCCTACAAAGAGTAGTGGTTGGCTTTGGCTGCGTGGCTGCGGCGCTGCACGTCACGTGACATCATCTTTTCCTCGTTTCCGGAGGTTTCTGGGCTCTCCCATCTTACTACCATGTGTAAAATGTGCAGAAAAGGCTATTTACTTGCTCAGGAAGGTAAAAAAAAAGAGTAATAAGAGCATTAAAGTTGTACAAAATGCAGCGAGAGCGAGGTTGGGCGCGGGAAAATGTGCATGTGATGAGGCTGTCAGCCGAACAGTTGAAAGTCAAATGTCGAGTGAGCCTTGCGGTTCTCGGCCACCCTAGCCGTGCATGCGCTCTATATAATACAAGCCCGTGCTCGACCCGAATTCTCACTTTCTCAATTCATCACGCCAATATCATGCAGGTCATATCACGGCAGCCAGACATCTACAAACTCACTCCTCACGACGTGCATACTCTCCACCATTCACATCCGGATTTACCGCTGTGGCATACTTCTTTGGTGCATGAGCAGCCGCCGAACAAAGAAGGAGAGGTATGTACAACGCATGTCTTTTTGAGAGGGAACGCAGTTCTGAATATTGGCAGACAGCCTACTCAGGACATTCAGCGTCTCCAGTTCGCTTGAGCATCGTGCGCATCCGTGGGCCACAGGCAATAACAGTAAGCATCTGCATCACAAATACAATCACGCGCAGATACTAATTTCTTGTGGCGGCCGCACAGCATCTGGTCAAGAAAATACAAAGACTGCCGAGTAAAGAACACAATAACTTGGTCCACATACGCGGGCTTTACGCAGTCCCAGATGAACCGCCTGCTCTCTTCTCATTCAATTATCCTAATATCACCATAATGGAGTACCTCGGAAAGCACAGCAACGTTGACCGCCGCGCCTGCGTAAGTACCCCATACACGTCGCACCATAAGCCGTGCTTATGGGATGATGATGTCTATCCAGTGCGCCGACGTCGCACGGGGCCTTGACTTCCTGCACCGCCGCGAGATCGTGCACGGCGCAGTACGGCCCGTGAGTCGCCGATATTATCGCCGCCCCGAGCAATACTAATCCATTACTGTAGAGCAATGTAGTCGTGCGCCCAGACGGTAGCTGTGTCCTCGGCGTGTTCTCGGACGAGGACGCCCCAAGCGCAGACACCCTCGACCACTTCGGCGCTTACCTCGCACCCGAACTCATCAATCCCCCCGCCTACTACATCTTCGCGCTCGATAACTACCGCTCCGGCGAGTACGCGGGGGAGTACCGCCTCGAGAGCGACATATACGCACTCGGATGCACCGCGATAGAGGTCCGTCCCTGCCCCCCCCCCCTACCCCACACAGCTTGCTCACGCACCCGCAGATCTTCACCGGTGCACCGCCTGCACCGCTGCGCATCCCATACGACCGCGTGCACACGCGCAAGGCGCTATTTCAGCTCGCGCGCACGCCGGGCCCACGCGAGCGCAGCACGATCCCCGCGAGTGTCCGCGCGGCGCTCAGCGACATCATGCACACCGTGCCCGAGCACCGCCCGCACTCGGGCAACGCGCTGCAGTGGTTCGACAGGCCCGACCTGCTGCGCGTCAAGGCGTGCGCGCCCGTCCTCGCGCGCACGCAGATGCGGCGCGCTGCGCGCTCGTTCTGGAATTCGTCGTAACCATATTGAGAGTTTAAATGTAACATAGAATCTGGGGTAATGGGGGAGATCGGAGTAGTGTGTGTACTACTTTAAAATAAATAGTGTATAAAAGCATAATCATTGTTCGCACCTATATTCACCCGACTGAGGCCCCGAGACGCCTTGTAGCCATCTTCTCAATCCCTTTTCGAGCACAATTGGCACGGAAAAGGTGTTTCTCAACGCCGGACAGTATAAAGGCACTTGGCCTTGGGCCCGTAGCATCGGTTGAGCTTCAGTGTGGTCGCCATGCCATGTTTACACTTTCTCGTGGCGTATAATTGTAACGATATCTTACGGCAGCGTAGTGAGGCAGCACATCTGCAAGATAAGTTTAACGTCCTCGAGATCAGTACAGGTTTCCTACAGACTGGCGTTTTGATTACAACAGTCTGTCAACGGAAATGATGCTAAATAAAGGTCATCTGCAATACTTTGACCAGCAAAATCCGCACCTCCTAGTTTCAGAACGACAGGCTTCCACGAAGCTAATACAGAGGCCTATATGCAGTTAACATGACATTCAAGTCATCACACATGTTATTGGTTGCGACCACTTTCTATCGCATCTATCACAATTTTAAGATGCCATATTCTTAGGTATGTATCCACAGCCTCCGATCTTCATGCATAAAATCAGAGAAGCCCAGAACTTTGGTACTTAAAATAGGGGTGGCCTTGCCATGAAAGTAGCATCTTAGGCACCGTTCTCGAGAATACATCACTGTACCAGCTCTCTTCTTCTCGATGCACAGTATGCTTTAGTTGCTCAGAAAAACTCAATCCGCTTAGCACCGCAGTGTCGGACCTCTTTTCAGAGGGGTTTGAGCAGAGCAGAGTAAGTAACACCGATATATACTGCCAGGAATACTCTGTGTCAAATGTGAGCGGCGTATGCATGCGCAACTTCTTTGTCAATACTAGTACTACACCGCGCTGCTGACACCCAGCGAATTTATAGGTCTTGGGAGGGAAAGGGGTACTGCGGTGGTTATTTCCTTCCTGTCTGGAGACGAGTATTTTCACTCCAGAACGATACATGGATATTCCGTGAATGTCCATTGTCTTAAAAAGAGTTGAAGCGGCGAAGCCATAATCTCAAGTGTGGCAATTCTCTGCCTTTGTGGGTAAGTCCTATTGAGAAGTGGATCTTTCCAGCTCATATTATATCTTCCCTGACCTCCGGCAGTCTCTGATGACACTGAACATTTATGCGGTCACCTCCGCTGCGGGTGGAGCGAGTGGGGAAGATGATGTCCCTTGGGCCTTGGGCTACATATATCCCTTCTATAATTAGCTTGCTGTCAGCACACAGCCTCAGGCCTCGCTCACGGCCGCTTGTCAACTTTATGATTATCAAGTCTTCGAGATTTCCAGAGTTGTCAGTGAGCAGTACATAGAGCCGAGACCGACAGCTGTGCACCATGTATCTGGGTACGCACGAGCATTTCACGCCCTAGAATGAGCCGGTAGTATCTCATCAACGTCAGCGGAGTTAAGGCCCTCCTTTTATTTTCATGACTTTCTTTGCAGCAACAAACGGGGGTCGCAGGAAAGAAGCTGATGTATATATCCATGAGAGAGTAGGATTTTCGACACGCCGACTCCGAGGACTGGCTGGTGTGCAATGGCGAATCTTGTTCTTTCCTGTTTGGGATATGTTATTGCCGAAAAAGGACACTTGACTGCTCAGGATCGTCGCCAAATGCAATCCACCGCCAGGTCGCAAACACCGGCGTTTACGATCAATCTCACCATGTGGCTCTCGCAATACTGCGACCATCTTCGGCGGGAGGGTGAAAATACGTATGAAACCCCAGCGGAGTCAGCAGTGGGTCTTCTACTGTCTTTTATTAACTTGGACTTTATCTTTTCAGGGCCTGGACGGGTTTAAGAGCCCGTCCTAATTCGGCCTATTCCATGCAGGTTCAATTAGTAGGTCCACACACCAGAAGCACTCTGCTTTTAGAATAAAAAGTGTTGCCAATGTGGTCACGATAAGAGTTGCCATGAATGAATTTCCCGACATCTTAAGTGTGCTGCGTTGCCGAGAGGTCCGAAATCTCCACGGATGCAGCTCGAACGACTGAACGTCCAAGCCGAGGTTGATGTATTATGCCAATGTCCGGTATCCCGTAGATCATCGGTGAGTAATGCTTGACTTTTCAAATGGCATAGTGTTTTCCCCCCCTCTATATTTGTCAAAACTAACATTTATTCGGTTGTGGGGGTGATTGGGATGGTAACATGTGAAAGCGTCCTCTTCCGTTGCATCAGAATTCTGACGTGACTGAATAACCCAAGTACTAATGGGTCAGAAGCGTATACTATTCCAGCCTCTTCCCTTTGACAGTCGTCCAATGTCATGCTGCCTTTTTGGTGCGTGAACGTGGGCAAATATCGATGAATCCCGAGTAGTTATTAAAGGGTTCGACGTAGTGTGTCGGTTTGATTTAACGCTGCAGCACATTCCGCAATGTCTACGGCTACTCAGACTACACCTCTACTCAAGACGGATTCACTCCCTGAGCCAACAACTTGGAAGAGTAAACCCTCCCTGATCTCACTTTACTGGAAACTCAATCGTCTTCACAAATTCCCGGCGGGATCTATCCTTGTCTTCTGGCCTTGCGGTATGATAATCACTCTTCAATCAGATGAAAACTCATCTCAAATGTGCCATGCACAGCATGGGCACTGACTATGACCGGTTACCGGACACATCAGCCTCTCGTCGAATATTGGCGGGAGCTGGCTATGTGCGCCTTCCTGTGTACCCTGCTTCATTCTGCTGCCTGTGTCCTGAGCGATATCTTTGACCGTGACTTGGACCGCAAAGGTATTTGGCATGCTTCCTTTGTCTACATCATTCTGGCCACTGACATATTCTATTTTTAATAATCAGTTGGTACGGGATTCGTGCATAGTCCGTTCTCAGTGCATCAATAAGATCCTTGTGAATTTTGTAGAACGAACGAAGAATAGACCCATTGCCTCAGGTGCCATTTCCGTACGAGGAGGTGTCAACTGCCTCCTTCTTGAAGTCGGCATCTTGTTGGGCGTTCTCATCTATTTGCAGGACTTGACTGTGTAAGTACTTACCACCTTTTCATTATGAAACCTGGCTCAAAATGTGAAAATAGCTACGCAGTTGGCGTATTTGGTCTTTTTGTTCTTCAGATTATATATCCAATCATGAAGCGGGTGACTTATTGGCCACAAGCATTCCTAGGTTAGAACCTCGACATTTTATCTCTGTTGTTACTCTCTAAAGCTCTTCTCATGGCAGGTCTTGCCATGGGTTGGGGATATATCTTTATCTGGGTGATGCGCGTTAAGTTGCAAGACCTGGGAATTCCACTGACATATCTGCTTGGGATTGTGTGGTATTCATGATCATTTATTCTCATTATTAGGGGGCTGACATTCAAGGTAGTTGGGCAATTGTCTATGACACTATCTATGGGTGCCAAGTAAGTAAATGTGACGGATCCCAAAAATTTCCAAACTTTGATACTTTCTGCAGGACAGAGAGGATGATGTCAAGATCGGAGTAAAGTCGACATCCTTGCTATTTGGCGACCATGTTCGCGAGATATTAGTTATATTTGCCGCCGGCTTTGTTTCTGCAATAGCTGTCGCTGGGTACCTCAATCACCAAGGATTATGGTATTACCTTATTTCCGTGGGAGCAACCACATTTCACCTTTTGTGGCAATTATGGACATTGCGCGAAAATGATACAGAAGACTGCTGGAATAAATTCGAGGCAAGTTATGTTTTTGTGTCACCTAAAAAAGGCTGTACTAAAGTATTTGAATCGGGTGTCTAGTCAAATGGTACCCTAGGGGGCATAGTTTTCATTGGAATGCTCGTAGACTATCTCAAAGTTACAATCTGAATATCCAAATAATAAGAACTTGCTCAAGCCATCCTTCCGTTCGCGACAAATCGTTCTATAAATAGAGCCATTAAAAAAAGATTGAAAAAAAAGGTATGAAAAGCAAATGAAAAGGACAAGGAAATTTAGAGATCCACATTGAGCTGCCACGTAAATTTAATGACAGGAAGTTCATCAGAAAGGATTCTTAGGCTTGATCAGCTGGCAGTGCGCGACAAGTTTTCTGATGCTCGGATGTAGTGTCTGACTCAAGTCTGACTGCTTGGAGCCGAGATCTGTCGTCAGCGCTCAGCCATTGATCAGCCTCGCGGAGTCCGGACGCTTCTAAACTTTCGCCTCACCATTTGCTCACCATCGCCGGGGGCCCGGTTATCGACGAAGCGCGACGAGAACTCGAAAGGCGTAAATCAGGAGACAGCAACGCGTGGAAATACGAGGCCCCATCTGGCGCTCGCCGTCGCTGTTTGTCACACTCATCAACCGTGCATATCGCCTCGGAGACGACAGCAGGGTGATGCGCATTGCGCGCATCCTCCTGACCGCGTGCGCGCTTCGCTTAGCGTGACGTAGCATCCGGCGTACGCAGCCAGTGGCCAAGCCGCGAAGGCCACGGCCCATTGGCTCACCACGCCACACATCCATGCATCCATGCCTCCGCCACACCCACGACGACGTAAGGTAGACTATTGATGACAGCCTATGACAACTAGCAACTGCAGCGGAGGCCTGCTAGCGCTGCGAACAGCTGGACGCCAGGACTTGGCGGGGGCCAACAAGGCGCGCCTGGCTTGTGAGCGTTGCGAACACCCACCTCCGCCACTCGCGGACTAATCGAATCCTCACAAATAGCCCAAGATCTGTCTCTGCTGTACGGGTGACTTGCAAAAGGTGAGAGTGACCCTGCCGCTTTACCCGAGCCTCTCGTCAGTCCACACGCCGTTTCTCTCTTACCGCGGACTGGTGGCTCTGCGGCCTCTGCAGGTCATGTTAGCCACATCCATGGACGCCAAGTCAGCATGGACCGCGACGTCAACGCCTGGTCGTACTCAAAACCACTGCCTCCGCTTCAGCCTTCGAGGTCACAGTCGATGCGCGTCCTTCCGTGCATCCTGTTTCCTTTCTGACAGTCCCGGTAGAGGCCCCAATCGGATCCCCGGGAGGCCAGGGGATTGCTCGGGAATTGTGCATGGCGTTATATCATGCCTGTGTCTCTACTCTGATCATGACTGTAAGCCTTTCCTTAACTTTCGCCTTTCACTTAGGGGACTGCTGTCTATTCCCCACGTATTCTTGAATGTCAGCGTTGCTGCATTACTCTGACTCCTTGTACTTCGCCCCGCACTTTCCCGAAATCTTTCTGGCCTATGCGCGACGTTAATATCTCCGCCGGGAGGACCCCTAGCTGACCCGCGCTGTCTTCTGGATCAACTTGTACCGGGTGTATGTATGTACTCTGGTACGCTTGGCTGCATGTTCAGCGGAACGGTGCTGTGATGCATGCTTGAGCTTGATATACAAGGCTTGATCTCCTCAAATACACTAGCTCAACCTACCGATAAGAGGCAAGCACAACTACTTACGGTCAATACATCCCTCAAACTTGCTGTGTCTGTGTTGAGAAAGACAATCTCTGTGGGAAGTACAAAGCACATTTCTGAGGTATATTAACTATATCATTTAATTAGCACGCCTACAACACTGCCAATGCTCTTTCCAGATCACCAGTCACTAAGGTATTCCAAGTCCATTCCCACCCCTTCTCGATAGACCGACCTAGGTCGGCCAATTCGCAAGGGGGGATAAAATCACCTTCATTGACGGCCTGGAGTGCAGGAGTATTAAGATCATACCGCCGCCCCTGTTGGCGAGTGGCGTCGACCACAAAATTCCCGAAGGGCTGTCGAACAAGATTATATGCATCTGTGATCCTTTTTGTGTCCCAATATGTGCGTCCTTGTCCATGTGCTGCTGCGATTAGGTTTGCGAACACATATGCGTCCTGTCGAACCAATTATTTCGACTCCGCGGCGCAGGTATTTCAGAAAATACCTCAATGGCCTGTGCAGCTCCGTTTCCCAAATGGGGAGCCATTCCATGTGCCTGGTGTACCAATTAAATTTTACCCTTGTGAGATGAGCGCTGAAGAGCTGTAAAAATAAAACGCACTGCGTCGCCGAGAAGAACTACGCATTCCGATGCATATTTGTCCAGTGTGTCTACAGTTTGTATTGCCCATTTCGATGGCTTGGCTACAAGCTGCAATTTAACAGCATTAATTTATGATATAGATGTCCGGGTAATGTGCCATAATACCTTAATAATACACTGTGCGTCGTCTTCCCATCCGCTGTACATAGTTGGTATGTCATCTTCTGAGAGATCAACCACCGCGCCGGTGGTACTAATATAAGTACCCTCTTTTGTAGGGTCCGTTACAAACTGGATGGTATTAATGTATCGCCCTTGCATAATGGGGTACATAACAATGTGCTATTTTGACAGAAGTCAGAGTAATTGTTCTGGATCGATGGACCGAGTACTTACCTTGTTTTTTCCACAGTACTATCGACAATGAATTACAACATATTAGTACTACAGCAGTAGAGGAGGATGAATTCACATACTACCATATATTTCTCTAGTGCCGGGTGCTGTGGATTTACTTTTCGGACGTCCTCGGCCTCAATAAGACTTCGGTAGGCAACGGTTCCCGTCCATTTGGGCCTCGAGCACTCGACATTGCCGTTTTCATCCGCAAGAAAGAGGTTTCGAACTGTGGAATTAATTCCATCCGCACCAATCAAGAGGTCGCATGTCAAATTTTTCCCATTGTAAAAGGTGAGCTCAATCCCATTGGATGTCTTGTTGTATTTCTTTAGACGATGGCAGAAATGAAATCTGATTAATGACGATGTGTGATTCAAGAATACTTCTTGAATGTCCGCTCGATGGAAGGCTCGCGGACCACCTGCGACATTATCCTATTCAGTAATTCCAACTGCAACACGCAAAGGAATTCATACAGGGCAATTTAACCTCTACAATTGGTACGCCCTGCTTTTGATCGCTTTTCCGGTAGGAAAATCCGCTTACTATAAATGGTGTTACTAATACTAAATTTAGATACAATTATGAATGACCTTTTTGCCCCGGAGACACCGACGCGCTTGGTGGCGAACGCTCGGATAATGCCTTCTCCAAGCCCATCTTCCTCAAAATATCCCATGCGCGGGGCCAGATGCTAATTCCAGCACCAACCGGTGCCAACTTTGC
Source organism: Hypholoma sublateritium FD-334 SS-4 (assembly GCA_000827495.1). Taxonomy (NCBI): domain Eukaryota; kingdom Fungi; phylum Basidiomycota; class Agaricomycetes; order Agaricales; family Strophariaceae; genus Hypholoma; species Hypholoma sublateritium. Next base: position 34,056 of record KN817641.1, on the reverse strand, counting down.
CGTCGATTCGTATACATCAATTTCGAGTGTCTCGTCCAGACCGAGTTTGCTGAGCGCTACAGCGAGGGCGAGTCCCCCAATACCGCTTCCTCTGTGGGATAAATGAAATTGAGACCAATATGCGCATATTTCATTCGGGGGAGAGCATACATTATTGCTAGTCGTTGGCGAGGAAGGATGGTCATTTACCTTAGTGGTGCTGATTCCGAGTCGAATATCCAATGGTCTGGTGTGCTAGTGAGAACGTATTCGGTATTGAGGCAGTAGAAGCATCTACATCAGCACCGATTATATACCAATCGCAATCAATGAGCACTATAGTTGACCCAAGTTAACCTTTTATTTAAAAGAATCTCGATCGATATGTGATGAAGATCTCAGAGTGCCACGTAGCCTTCAATTCTCCTCTCATCCACCCCACGATAAATACAGGTATTTACATGGCTTCGCAAGCCAGTGGTCTGTATTGGAAATCTAGAGACAGATTGGTACCGATCAGTAGATTGATAATTAACGAAGCGTTGAGAGCCGAGACTGATATTTTTCAGAAATGTGATTAAGATCTCCTTCGAGGTTTCACGGACATGAACTAGCACAAGATGAATGAATATGTTCGACATGTGTACATAAGCTCTGGAAGAAGGCAGACACACTATTTTAGTAGTCGCTCGATGAGCGAGTAAATTTAGATTTTGTGGGCAAGATACTAGATAGATATCAGCGAATTGACAGCATTTACATCAACTATTCTGATCCAGTTGCGCAGTATCGTGATGCCTCAACGTTTATGCATCATGAATGATTGATAAATAAAAAATTCAGGCACTGAAGCCGTGTGTACAACGCAGTATTTATCTAACAGGCGGGTCAGGGTATGTAGGCTAAAAGTTTTATATATGAATGCCAGAATGTCGCGAGAAGAATAAGGATAGACACCGGCCCTTTCATCCACGAGCCCAAGTCAGGCAGGGTCTTTGATGTCGGTTCGAATGTAACAAACCAGAGGAAACATAGGTCAACATGATCATCATGGGTTCTCGTTCAAGGTATTTTTGAAACATCAGAGGAGCCTCGCTTCGTTTGGGTACTACTACTTGGTCACTTTGTAATTACCCGGAAGCTGCTTTAGTACCGCATGACAAGGATGAACACACAAGCGAGCATCGCGCCGTACTTGGGCGCACCATCACATCCGTGTAAAATTAAGTAGCTGCAAAGACGATACACTGCAAGTTTTTATATACCAAACTCAGAATGCCCTGGGGGGGTGAGACACGCCTGCCGTATTCTTCCGAATAACGAAATCTCGAACCGTTGGCTGGTACAATTATTACACATTCACGCAAGTACAACAAAAAGGCGACTTAACTTGGACATGACAGTAACAAAGTTAGGCGTTGATTAGGCGTATCTGTCTCAGCAACTTGAACGCCGCCTTGAAGATCGCCGGTGGCTGTTTTATTTGACGTCCGCCACCAATTACATCACGGCCAAATTACGGCACTCTCTCGGGGGGTAGTAGCCAAAACAAAGTATCAATTTGGCAATGTGCAGTATGTAAAGCAATATCAAAGTGTAGAAAATTCATCGACTCGGACCGGTAACGGACCGGGCTACTAAGCGCCCGTGCTGAACGCGCTACTGGTCACCGGTCACCTCCAATCAACCTCCATCCGACCTGCTTTGAAACCTGAGGGGTAACAATGACCTTGACTGTACCCCAGAAAGCTCTTCGTCGTCTCCCGCACCGCGGATAGCATTTCGGCTGTTCAACCTTCCAAAGCATCATAGTGATTTAGAGCCAGCAACTAGATTTAATGATATTACTGACGTTGCGAGGACAGAATTTGAATAAACTAGAGATAATAGTTGATCTTTGAGTTATACAACTACATCGACTATGAAAGGATCGAGGCAGACCTTTGCCGATGGACACGTGGATAGCTGCCCAGGTCAAGGAGTTGGCATCAGGCTGGAACTTTTCACAAGGTCAAAAGTATAACACGTATGCATTTACGGGTGATAGAACTCACTGCGATGAGGTAGCAAGCTTGCAATAAGCTGTCGCTCAGTATTAGTCCAGACACCAACACAATTATTCTTTAAAATATACATTGTAACTGCGCCCCGATTTACTGCGAAGATCATTAACTTCTTGATCATAGTATTTGTCCTAAAAGATGTTTGGCAGTAGATTTTATTCACTGTCGGTGCACGCACCTCCTGATTGCAGAATGGCCGCGACGCAGATAGTAGCAAAGGCCTCCCGTTATCAGAACGTCTAGAGTAATTTCAATGGATTTATTGATTGCCACCGAAATCTATTCGAAATCAGGTTGCGAAGCTTGGTTCGCGGCTTTCCACACACCTTGATGTCTGGTAGGGTGAAGAAGACCCATAATTCCAGTTTGAAACTGAACGAGGTATATTGTCTAATTGTCAGCTATTGTGATATGGATTAATACACATCCCGAGAGTTTTACATTTTAATGGCCACTACTTTGAGGGCCAAGGCGCCGCTGATCTCAGTAATACAGGAGGATTTCTGTAGGTTTTAGACCACGTACCTAGTGCAGACGCTGAATACGGTGATGTAAATGAGAAGTACTCGTCGTGTTCGAGAGGGTCGATTCAAATTATCACAATAACTAACCATATGCTCCCAGAACAAGTAGAACCTCGAAGCAAATTAATTCTGAACTGCAAAAGCCAGCGCAAGCCACGCACGAGAATGGCCGTGGGTATCAATCTCCGGCCAGTCACTGCCACATAAATCAACTTCCGGAAGCTCTGGGCAGCGGTGCTTTGAACAGACATACATTCCCAGATACGGAGTACGAAAAACCTGTAAATCGTTGGGGTTAACCGTCTTCCGAGCAAACGCAGGAGGGCCCGATGTCTAATCGTAGGTTACCATTGCACAATGCATATAATGGTATACTGGATTTATTTGTTAAGTTGGTTTGTATGGAGTGATCTAATTAATAAACTCACCACTACCAAGATATCAACCTTGAACCTATATTTGATACTACTAGTAGTAATAAGTTGATAGTAGAATATTCTTGATATAGCTGACCTGTAGACTCCTAGATAGAATAGTATATCTATTTTCCTGAATGCATACACTCAAGAATTGAAGGCACAAACCAAAAATGATCGTTGAGCAAGGACAGATTACCAAAGCCAGTAACGAGATAATGATACAGGCTGTAAGTCTCTGTTACAACTGTCAGTGTTTCCAAAAATCTTCCGCACATTTGAGCTATGTTATGGTAGTATGTCCTTGTCAATCATACGTACAGTAGAGAGGACACCTAGCAGAAAGTTCAGGGTGACGAGGATTTAGGGACCACTTCCACGCACCAGTAGCTTCAAAGTCAAACGGTCCTTTGGATAACGATTAAAGTAGAACATAGTCTGAGACACCAGTATTCCATAAAGTCTGCATAGTAGAATGTGTTAATTCCAATTGAAGTGATGGAACAATGCCCTTACACGGTGGCTGCAATTATGCCGACTAAATAAGCACCATACGTGAAGTTCATGTTGTGGTTATAGCATACTAAGGTCATTGTGGGGCTTGACTTAATGTGGGTTTAAACTTGAAGGGGGGCAAGATACGAGGCTTCCTACAGTATTAGTGGGTAAGTCAGTGCAACATGGTATTGAACGTTGTACTTATAGCTCGTCTCATATGCACGGCACAGATCAGGATCCATCAAAGACAAGCATCCGACGTATGTACATGCGTGGGCCTGCAAAAGTCATGGGCGTGTTCTCAGCCCTATTGTATGGAACAGAAAGTGATCATTTTCTGATCTGAATCGCGGTCTCCCTTGATATTTCCGGGACTCAACTGGAATAGCTAGCCGTACCAGAATTACACTTCTTGTCTAATGAATAAGTAGTGCGGCGTGGAGGACATTCCCAAGAATTCAAAATTAAAGGACGAAAAATCAAGTGTATACGTATGATACCTGCTATTTGATATAGATTTAGAGCTTCTTATCTTTCAGACTTTTATATGAAGACAGGGCTTGGGCAAGAACAGACCAGCTGTCATCGATTCATCAATCATCATGTGCATCATCATCGATATCTCGGCAGTGGCATGTGCAGGAATCGGTCCCATTTTCATGGTCCCCTTCCTACTGACTAACGACTTCTTGGCTATGGCCGCGCGCCCCCACCGTCGCCCGAAGTTGGAACTGACAGCCGTTTACCCTTTCCGGCATACGTCCTACCAAACACGGAATTGATCGCACCGGGTGTGGAATTGTGCCGGTCTATACGACTCTTGTTTATATGTTACAGAAAACCAGTACAGGGGAATAGGATTCTGCATCATCGACTATGTGCCAGGATGATAGTGGATATACGTAGGCGATAAGTGGTATAAGATAAACAGACTGTACAGAGGTGGGGCGGTAAAATACAAACGTGTACAACATGGCGATACCTAGACGAAAAAATAAATAGAAAGAGAAGATGGGTCCGTCAAATGCGCATGGTACTGGTGGTCCCAGCTGTGATGCTCGCGCTGCGGCCGCCCATGCCGCCAGGGGCACCCGTGCCCCCGCCGCTGCCGAGCGCATTCATAAGCAGGTCGCGGCAGCACCGCGCGCGCTCCCGGCGCTGGATAAACCAGCTGCCCGCGTCGCACGGCACAGCAAGCGGCACGCCAATAGCGCCCGCCTCCTTCGCAGAGCGCACGCTGCGGATGAGGTCCTCCATCTCGACCTCGGAGTCGAGGTCGTCCAGGTCCTCCGAGACGTCCTCGCGCAGCTCTTCTGCGAGGCGCTGCTGCGCGGCGGCGGCCGCAGCGGCCTTCTTCCCGACCTTCTTGCTCCCGCCGCCGCCGCCCGCGCCCGCCTTCTTGCCCCCGGGCGCGGCGGGTGCCTCGCCCACCGCCGCCTCGCCGGCCATGCGCTTCTTCTCGAGCTTCTCGCGCTCGCGCTTCTCCTTCTTCTCCGCCTTGGTCTCGCGCTTGACGGGCTCGACGAAGTTCGGGTTGTTCGCGCGCTGCCAGTCGAGCAGCAGCGCGTCGTAGTCGCGCGAGCGGCCGGGGACCGCGCGCTTCGCGCCCATCGAGTGCGACTTGCACGTGAGCGACCGCGAGCACGGCAGGCCCTTGTCGTTGATCACGCCGCACTGCTTGTCGTAGTCGACGGGGCCCTTCGTGCGGCCCTTGGTGACCTTGGGCGCGGGCTTGGCCTTCTTCTTCGCGGGCTCCTCGGGCGACGGCGAGGCCTTGCGCTTCTTCCCGCCCTTCTTGCCGTCTGCGAGGGGTCAGCGGTGGGGGTGGCACGGTGGGCGGAGCACGTACCGTCGGCATCAGCCTTGCCCTTGGCGCCCTTTTTGCCACCAGATCTTATCAGGGCGCAGGTTTCTGTTTCGGCAGTCAGTATAGGCGGTGGTGGGGGGCATGGCGACGCACCTGAGTGCTCAGCAAGGAAGCTGCGGAGGACTGGCTTAGCGCAGTCGGCGCACTTGACGAGGCCGATATCAGATGTAGAGGTAAGGGGCCGTGCGCCAAAGAGCTTCATGTCGCGGGCGACGAGCCACGAGGTCGGGGGTGACGCTGGGGGTGCGGTGGTTGCATCTGAGGCGGCGGAGGGGGATGGGATGTCCCATGAGAAGGGAGAGACGGGCTGCGGCGACGGCTTCAAGCGGACGCTCATCATGGTTCAGCACAACCAACTGAACAAATTCCGAATTCACCTCCTTCTGCACATCACGTGTCCTCCTTCAACAATGGCCACCCTGACGGCGAAGTCTGAACAATAGACATACAAAAAGTATGCGTGGATACTGCTACATAATAATATACAGGTCTACTGATAATCCTACAGCTTAAATATAGTACTCGGGCTTGCGTGCGCTGATGCCATACTCCGCCAGCGCCGCGCTCAGATCGTCCATCGTCAGCGTCGTCCGTGTCTTGTCCTGAGCACCCAATCAGTTACCAGGGAGGAAGCAGATGGATGCACCACGTACCTTTGCAGACCCCGGCCCCGTCAGCGGCTGGTTCACCCTCGCGCGGCCGCCCGAGGCGTTTGTGCGGATGCGCGCATGCTGGTACGCATCCGCCGCGATGTCGGACACGAACTTTTGCGCTGCGAGAGATAACAGGCGTTTCCTAGATGCAAAATTGATACTCAGGGTTGCGTAGCAATAGATAGGCAGTGGTGGCACTCACAACCGTACGTCCTCGCACTCAAAGCCGACGCGTTGGAGGTAGTAGTCCGTCACCTCATTAGGGATCTATAGCAGAATTAGCACCCTCCAACTCCATCGATATGGATAGCACGCACCAGGGGCTCGTAGTCGTCGAGCATGAGCATAAAGTCGGCTAGCGTGCGGTCCTTGCGCGCCTCCTCTGCAGCCTGGCGCGATTGTGCAGGGGGGGCGGCGCCTGCGGCAGCAGTGGACGAAGACGCCTGCGCGGGCGTCGCCGCCTGCGACGACTCCGCCGGTGGGTAGGGCGAGGAGATGGGGTACGCAAACGGCTGCTGCTGCGAATTGGCCATGACAGTTCGTGACCGAGCCCCGCGCCGCGTGCCACATCCACCTCGAGCGGAGTTGGCGGAGTTCCAATTTGGCTATATAACACGCGTGTTTTTTCTGTCCTGGCTCTTCACCGACCACGACGACCATGGTGAGCATCCTGTCCCCTCTTCACTTCCCTTTTACTACGTATGATGTTTGAGGCATTTGGCTTTACGCAGGAGCGCACCCTGCACTGCAGAAAATTATCTCAGCTACCTTCGGAGTGGGCTGCTTTGGCAGTCCTCATCCGCTATTCTGATTCTTCTTCTCTGAACCCATCCCCGTATCACCATATACTAACCCGATTTCTCTCTTTAGGTTTTGTATCATCCGTTGGAGCAGGTTTTGGTTGAGTGGAACGAGATAGGGAGTTCTGTTTGCATGTAGTCCATTCACAATATATCCCTTCCATTCCTTTGCCCAAAATTTTGTTCCGGTTTATCTTAGCGTGTCCCAACGCGGCTAGCAAAATCCGCCGTCAAGAACTAGTGAATATTCGCAGCGAAATTGTTAAACCGAACTCTAATACTACCTAACATCTCAAACCGGGGAGATGGAATTTCTCTGCGCGACGACTAGATGGCATACTGGACGTAGTCTCGCGAGCCAGCCGTTCTGTCCTAATCGGGTATGTTGCAAGGTTTTTGAGCCATCACCAAAAATTGTGGAGGTATCCGGCCCCATCAATTTATTTGATGGCTCACGATTTCTGGCCAGATACCCGATTAGGAACCACAAACGGCTGGCTCGCGAGACTATACTGGACGCAGATATCTCCGTTCTCAAACGAAAACCACTGGCCTTCTTTCTCTGAGCGTTCAAGAGCATTGAATGAATCTAGTTCTAAAACATGTGCATCTAACCAAACGGAGGGGCAGACTTGAAGAAAAAACATCTCTAGGTCTAGAAGTTGACGATGATCACAGGCCGAGGCTGTCGACGGGGACGACGTGGCTTCCCCCACCACAGTGATAGACGGAGCCTACCCTATGCCACCGAAAGCCGGCTGGACAGACTCCAAGCTCCCGCAGCTTCCTCTGCGCCTTTGCCTCCTGCTCCTTCTCCTTCCTCTCCGCCTCCCTCTTCGCCGCCAGCTCCGCTGCCTTCCTCTCCTTCTCGACCTTCGCCGCGTGTGCCTTCACCCGCGCCTCCTCGCGCTCGCGCAGCAGCGCCGCGCGCCGCCCAGCGTCCTCCTCGTCCGCAGCAGCGTTCGCCAGCTCCGCCATGCGTGTATTCTCCCGTGCCTCCGTCTTCGCCTCCGTCGCCACGCCCTGGTCCAGTCGCTTGATCGCCTGCTGCGCCTGCTTCTCGCTCTCCGCCGCTGCCGCTTTCGCCGCCTGCAGCCGGCGCCACACCGCGTCCGACACGCCAGCGTCGCGGGGCGGGTCCTGTGCGCCCTGCGTCCGCGCGCCGCTTCCGCCGGGAGCGTTACCGCGCGGGGCGTTGGACGCACCGCGCCAGGTGCCCCGTCCGCGGAATTCGCCACGACCACGGAAGTCACCGCGACCACGGAATGCAGCGCGCCCGCGCCCGGAGGAAGGTGTCGCGCTGCGCGACGTCGTCGGACTCTCTGACCGCGACGACGCAGGCGGCGGCGACGCCGGCGGAGGAGGCGGGGGAGCGTCCGCGGCATCCGCATCCACACCGACGCCCACGGGCGGCGGCGCAGGCGGGTCCGCCGTCGCGCTCTGCACAGGCGCCTTCGGCTTGCGGGACTTGATCTTGATCGTACTCCTGCGCGTCTTGTCCGCGAGCATCTTGCGGAGGATGTCCAGCGCGTCGGCGGGCGCGAGCGCAAAGCCGCCGGTATCTGTGCTTGCGCCGCTGAGCAGCGCGAGGTTCGTCATGTCCCTCGCGGCGGCAAGCATGTCGCGCGCGTTGCCCCAGTCCGGCAGCTCCGCGAGGTCGCGCACGACTTCCCGCATCTCCGCGTACAGCACCGACGCCTTGTCCTCAATCCCAGCGAGCCCGACGCCCTTCTTCGTGAGCTCGGTCCGCACGACGGCGATGCAGCTCTCCGCGTCCATGTTCTCGAACGTGATCTGGTCCGGGAAGCGGCTCGACAGCCCGCTGTTCACCGCCAGGAGCCGGTTCATGTCGTCCTCGTAGCCCGCGAGGATGATGACGAGCTTGCCCTTGAACCGCGGCTGCGTGATGAGCCCCACCACCTCGTCGACCGCCTCCTGAGCAAAGTGGCCCTCGCCGAGCCGGTACGCCTCGTCGACGAACAGCACCTTCCCAAGCGCGCGCTCGAACAGCGCCTTCACCTTCGGCCCCGTCTGCCCCACATACTGCCCGACGAGGTCCGACGCCGAGCACTCAATGACCTCCGCCGCACCGAGCAGGCCCATATCATAAAACACCTGCCCGATCTTGCGCGCTACAGTCGTCTTCCCCGTGCCAGGCGGTCCGCTGAACACAAACGTCGTTGGCACCTGCTCGCGCGCATCGAGCCCGTGCGCGCGGCACCTCTGCACCACTTCCTGGAAGTTGCGCAAGCGCGCGACGACGTCGTCGTGCCCGACGATATCCTCGAACAGTTTCGTAAGGTTCGTCCCCGCGCGCGCCGCGCGGTCGTGGTCCGGGTCGAAGTCTGCGGGCTCGAAGACGATGTCGTCTGGCCGTTCCGAGAAGGCCATCTCCCCGCGCCGCGCCATACAGCGTCCCTTCGCCGCCGTGATGACATTTTCGACCTCGCCGGCGTTGCCAAAGTTGGGCGAGCTGCGCCCGCGGCTCAGGATCCCGATCGCGACTAACTTGGCCTCCGCGGTCGCGTCGAGGTCCTGGTCCTTCAGTTTCAGATCGAGAATGGCGGCGAGCTCGGCGTCGTCGAAGTCCTCGAACTTGAAAGCGTCCTCAATCTTGAAGCGGCGGGCGAGGCCAGGATTGACGTGCTGATACAAAAAACATCAGAATAGACACATGCAAAGCAACAAGAAATATCCAACCTGGAACATGTCGAGCATCTGGTCCGTGTACCCGAGCATTAGCACGCAGCGGTCTTCGCCTGGTACACTTTGGATTTCGGCGACCATCGTGTCGATAACGGTTGTCTTGAATTGGTTCRATGATCCGCCGGAGTCGCTTCCTCCTTGGTAGAGCATGTACGCCTATCATAATCATCAGTTACTCGTCCGACATACTCAAGACAAGTAACTTGCCTCATCGATGACGAGAACCTTTCCAACGGCATTGTCCAAGATAGCCTTCGTGTTCGCCTCGGATGCACCNAGCACCGCACCAACGAAATCGGACGGGTTCTTGACGATGACTGCCACACACACGTTAGACCGGCCTACCGAATTATATATCCGACTTACCCTCTCCATTGCTGAGCATCCCAAGATCAACGAGGATCTGCCCATACAGCTTGGCGACCGTCGTCTTCCCCGTACCCGGCGAGCCGAGGAACACCTTGTTCAGCGTCAGGTCGACCGGCTTCTTCTCTAGCAGCTCCCGCTTATAGTTCTCCTGGATAGTACTGAACAACGACTCCACCGCCTTTTTCACCGCGCGCAGCCCAATGAGCCCCTGCAGCTTGTTCCACGCCGCGCTCTGCGCCACGGCCTGCGACGGATCCGGGCCGATGAGGTCCTCCGCCGTGAACAGGAAGTCGTCCGCGCGGCCGCCAACCCTGCGTATCTTGTTGAGCCGATCCGCCTGCCGCCCGCGCACGCGGTCAAACATCGTCTGCACATCGCGCGCATTGCCGAACCCAGGCGTCCCGCGGCGGCGTGCAAGCCGGCGGATCGCGATACGCCCATACAGACCACCGACGCCGTCCTCGACCTTCATGCGCCCCTGGAACGTGCGCGCGATGACGCCCTCGAACATCGCGAGCAGCTCCTCGTCCTCGTAGTCCGCGAACTTGATCTGGTGCGGCACGCGGCTCTTGAGGCCCGGGTTGTGCTCGAAGAACTTCTCCATCTCCTTGTTGTACCCCGCGAGGATGAAGACAAGCGTGCCGACGCGGTTCTCCATCTCCGCGAGGAGGTAGTCGAGTACGGCGGCGCCCTGCGAGCTGTGCCCGCTTGTCAGCTGGTACGTCTCGTCAACGAATATCGTGCCGCCGCCTGCCTTGACAACGTCCTCCACGAGTTTCTTCGCGCCATCCACGCCATCGTTCGCCAAGCTAGAGCCTGTGGTCTCCGCGAAATGCGAGCCAGGCGTCACACCCATCGATGAGAGGAAGCCCGCGTAATGCCGTGCGACAGTCGTTTTCCCTGTGCCAGGATTCCCGAGGAAAACAATGTTGAAGCGTTCTTTAGCGAGGGACGCGTTCTGGCGCTTGGTCGCCTCGATCTTCATAATCGTCTGTAGAACCTGCTTCTTGACTTCCTCGAGGCCGATGAGGGCCATGATGGCATCGATGTCGACGTTGCTGACGCCATTGACTGATTTCTGTCGCGTCCATTCCTCGCTCGAAGGAGAGATAGTGAGTTCGGGGAATGGCTTGGGCACATTCTTGGGTGCTTGTGATGGCGCAGCTGCTGCCACATCCGATTGCCACGGTGCAGAACTGGCGTCGCCTGTGTTTACGGGAGAATCGCGACCGTCCACCTCTGGCACGAAATCCTTGTACACCGTAGATGGAGGCGGAGGCATGGATTTTAGCGTCTGCTTGTCAGGATAAGCTTGGCTTGCACTCGGTGCTGCTGACGGTGCTGTTGCCCCCGTAGAGGACTGCGCTGCGATATACGCTTCCAAGTCCTCCTCTTTCTGCCTTATCGCATTCGCCCGCTCCACAGCCAGCCGCTCGTCTTCTCGCTGCTGCTGGACCTCCGCCCATCGCGCATTCAGCGCATCCATGCGGGCCAGGTGCGCCTGCTGCTCGGCTTCGCGCCGCTGCCTCGCAGCAGCCTCTCTCTCCTGCTTCTGCTTTGCCAACTTCGCTTCGCGGTCGCATTTGGCGCAGTTTTTCGGCGGCCCGTCGCTGCATCGAGAGGAATGCGGGTGGCCATTCGGGCACGTCGATGGGACTTTGACTTCGCAGCGCATTTTCGAGTGGTCGACCAGTTGGTGACATTTGGATGGGCAAAGATGGATACCACAGGAAAGCATTATACCGCTACAATATGTGATGAAATTAGCGTGGCTCGTATACAAGTGAAGTATTCATACCATGGTGCGGTGCAACCGCCATCAGGACAGACGAGGTCAAACTGTTCTGGCTGGGTGATAATAGCTGTAGCGTCTGGGTGTTTCTCGCATTTCACAGGAAAGCCATCGTAGACATGATTGTTGTGACTAAGCTCCTTGAAGAGACGAGTCCAGAGGTTTTTTCCTTTTGGGTTGCGCGCGTGGATAAATGTGTCCATGTTGCCTATGATGATGAGACCGTTCCTGCTTCGCGAAAGAAGTACATTTAAGCGTTCGGGAGAAAATAAGAATCCTATGTTGAATCTCGGATTGCTCCTTGTCAAAGAAACAATAACAATGTCGCATTCTTCGCCTTGATAATTGTCTATACGCGCAATATCAATTAGATCTACCAGCTCGACACAATGCATTTTAATGATGGCCTTACCTATCGTTGCCAACCGTATGGCCTTCTTTGTAAGCTTTGCGTCCGCTGAGTTAATCAAGCCCGCTCGGACAAGCTCGTACGAGTCCAAATCGCCGAGAATCGGGTCGTTGTCCGCCTTTAAGGCTTCTCGTAGATTCTGAAGCTGTCCTAAATATGGAGTTAGGATAACAAGCTCATCTGTTCCATACCCCTGTTGACCGAGGTACTTCACAATCTTTAGGATCATGTCTGTTTCAAACGAGTTCTGCTTTGAGGACGTCGCAGCCATGTCGCGCCGGTCTGCTATCTGGGGAAGGTCATCTTCTGGGTGATCATGATCGATGAACACAATGTTGTCCTGGAGTCCCAAAATATCTGGTCTGTTGAGAGTGCTAGGGGCATCAACAAGATCTGGGTAGGTGAGAAAGCGAATCAGGGAAGCGATTTCTGGGCGCATGCGGTGCTGTTGCTTGAGAGTTACATGGGGATAATGCTTAAGGATTAGACGCTCAAATAATGACCGATTGAGATCGTAGCCCTCTCCTTTCTCGATAGTCAGGCCATAGTTATTGACTTTGGGTCGAAGTTGCCTACCGAGAAGATGGACGTCAGTATCGAATTTTTCAAATTGTATACTGTACACATACTGATGATCTCCGATCAATATCACTTGGGAAGCTTCGGGTGCTAAAGCAGTGAGAACGTGGCTCTCCAAAATCTCTCCTGCTTCTTCGACAAGGAGGATGTCGGGGTTGAATGCTTGAATATCTGCGCCGTATTTCGCCGCTGCTGTTGTCGTGCATCCAACAATACGCTTCGATTTCAAAAGGTCGACTCTATTTGCACTCTGGGCCTGCATGAGTTTTTCCTGGGTGCTATTGTAGTTATCAGCCACGGAAGAGAAACGCTGTACCAAATCCGAGATGATGCCCTCTTCCCATTTCCTCCACATCTCTTGACGCTTGGTTTTATTCATACTCCACACGACCCGTCTTCCTTCGTCCTGCTCCGACCATTCTTTGAATACACCAGCATCCCAACCACGGTGCCACTGGTTGATCAGATAGACAGGTGTGACTTTTTGGCCTTTCGCGCCGACCAAAGTCATGCCGTCCTCCGAATTTGGAACTGAAAATGCTTCAAAAAACATAGGGAAGTCGAATTCAAGGAACTCCATGATTTCTTTGTAGTGTATAAAAGCGTCATTGTATTTCGTGAACATTTGCTGCATTTCGTTGACGAGTAATTCGCCATGGTTCTTGAAAGAATCGATGATTGTCCACTGATCGCGAGTTCTTAGACTGCCACCGTACTTTTGATTTTGGAGCTTTAGAGGTTCTGTCGTCGTTGTTGATTTTCCACCTAAGCGCAGCATCTTCTCCGCGGGGACACCAATCTTAAGAAGGCCTTCCAATATGTCATCCAGCGCATGATTCGTAAAGCACACGACAAGGATAGTTTGGTCGGTGTGAAGATATATCGACTTCGCTAGCAGAGCTCCGATAAAAGACTTTCCCGTACCTAGATAGTAGTACGGTTTGATGAATGTAAAAACTTATGTAGGCGGTCATCACTAACCTGGGGGCCCTTGAATCAATGATAGCTGCTGAGTTAACCCAGACAACAGAGACCTAGCCTGTGACGGATCAAGCTTGACCACAGAGGACGTTTCAAGGATCTTCTGAAGATCAACATTTGAATCTGCTTCAAGGGCCCTGATGACTGGCAGGGCCTGTCTCTGTACATCGAGCTCGCCGACAGGTTGACCCTGTTTCCACAGCAGTAATTCCTGTGCAAGTGCGAGTGTCTTCATATTTTGCAACGCCTTCAGAATGGGCTCGTAAGCGAAGATCGCGACGTCGATCTGGACTAAGACGACACTAGAACCATCCATACGAAGTCTTTGTAGTGCCTTCTCTGTTGCCTCGCATCCTTCGAACTGCAACACAATCTCCGGGGGAAACTTTGCAAGGCGGTCTTCATCACGATTTATTGTTGGGAAAGCAATGACCTCTGTCCCAGAGACAAGACACGCAAGTGATTGGTGTTTGAGAAATTGTCGGTAATTGTCAAGGTAGTCCTTGCGCTTGACCAAGTCCCGTCCGACCTTCCGCAGAGCTTGGAGATCGTTGGAGCATTGGAGAACCAGGCCCCACTTGGTTCGCTTGTTGTCAGGTCCACATTCGATCTCTTTGACGGTCAGATCCGCCACTTTGACGCCGCGATGGAATCCGCCCACTTTCTTGCCCAAAACGACCTGCAATTCCTCGCGCATTTCATATATCATATCCTCTCGAAGAAGACGAAACTGATTGTCGAGATGGATGGCAACCCGAGTGTCTGCTGTCTCTGGGTCTTCGAGGACATCGGCAGGCCGAATGAATGCTGGCTCGGTACATGCGATCTCATCAGCAGTCGGCAAGATTGATATGTTGCGGAAGTCGGCGTGGTCGTTGTCGTGTCGCCCGCCAGGGCCGGCCCCCATTTTGCTATCGATTTCACTGACTGACGCGTGTGCGTCGAGGACATGCTTGAGCTTCTGTCCAATCAACCTATGCTCCAACGATGTCGCCGTCAGAAGCGATTTCAAGATCGCCGGCGTATCTTCATGGCGGCGGTACGGCTCCGAGATGCAGCACAACTGGTACAACAGCCAGCCTACGGAAAATTGGGCGTCTTCATTAAGGTCGTTGCTGAGAAACGCGGCGCGGAACTTGTTCCAAAAAATCGGGGGATCGGCAAGCTTCAGAACAATGTCATTGAGGTAGGTACCACCATTCACGTTTTTGAGCTCGCGAGATTGAAGGAATTTCAGTAGCTCAGTGACCTCAGCATTGAAAAACGCTGCTGTCAGCTTTGCGCGGACAGCTTGCTGCAAAGCCCCGAGACCTGCTTTGCTCGCGATGATCTTGTCAACGCATGCTACAGTATCCGGCTGGTAACAAACAGCCTGGAGAAAATGAACAGCATTGTATTGCGTGATGTCCACTTTGCAACAAAGGATGTTGTAGAACAAGTCAGTGAGCTTTTTGCTTCGAGGGTTGTTTCTGTCCATAATGGTGGGTGGTCTGAAGGAGCGAGGAGGGATCGATGGATTTTGGGTCCTCCGGAACGTGGTCATACCCACGCGAAAATCGCAGTAATTAGGCGCCCAAGCACGAGATCCTGCGTAATAGGAAGTGATCAACATCAAAACTAATAGAGAAAGAGCAAAGTTAACCTTGGATCAAATTATCTGTCGTTGTGAAAGGCTTTACTGAAGGTCACTTTAGATGAAGTGACGGAAGTAAAGTGCCAAACTGCTCATTCGATTAAGTACAACGACGATGGTTTTGGAAGAGCTTTACTGCATATTATGCAATACTTTCAAGTTCAATTTCTGTGGTTCTTGTTAGCGGCGTACGGGGTTCAACCAACCGGAAAGTAAAGGGAGCATACCTTGGTAAGATCGTACAGGCAGAATATTTGGAACTGACAAGCTTTTGGACCCTATATTAGTAACTCAGGCTTTCCGTCATACAAATGCCACGACATGGAGACAGATAACGCGTTACGTCCCAGTCGAAGATACTCTAGATGGATAAGTCTTCTTGAAGTCTTCCAAACTAACTTCTCGGCTGTACTACCCGAAAGCTTACCAGGTGTACATTCGGCTGCGGGATTTTCTTCGTTGAAGCCTCAGCCAGCTGCAGACAGTCACAGCACGAGACCTTGTTCACGTCCTCCTAAAAATTTCGCCAGGATTTCTAGTGGGGTTGTGG
The DNA here is from genome assembly GCA_000827495.1 of Hypholoma sublateritium FD-334 SS-4. Taxonomy (NCBI): domain Eukaryota; kingdom Fungi; phylum Basidiomycota; class Agaricomycetes; order Agaricales; family Strophariaceae; genus Hypholoma; species Hypholoma sublateritium. Next base: position 18,237 of record KN817641.1, on the reverse strand, counting down.
CATGCCGAGCTTGCTGTTGAGCAGAAATTATAAAGTTGGAACCCGACTTCTTTACTGTAACTGCGAAGTCCGCATACCAAATAAGGTGAACTACGCCGGCCATCCGGCTAGCGAACCGACACAGGGAGGAATCTGTTTGCCTTCAGAGAAATCCACTTTGCTTGTACGAAGGTTGAAATCAAGGTTGATAGCGCTAGAAAGACCGACGCTGATCAAATTCCTAAAAGACGGAGGGTCGAAGCAGGTCGAAGCGGAACTGCCGGATGTTATTGGAGTTTTTATTTATCGACGCCCCGTGCTTCCCTCAAGTGTCGCAAGTCGCGACTCGCCACCATCAAGGCCATTCGAGAAGAGAAAAACGGTGGATGTAAATCGCTCGTGGATTTTGGGTACAGAAAAAGTGCAAACGTCGCTACAACGAACAATTGACTGTCAGAGATCGACGCACGGTCACGCCATGTCAATTGAGACTGAGCGAGACGACTGAGGGGGCACTGGCAGTTCCATTTCAACATTTACCACTCAGAAAATATGGGCGGATAGGATGGGAAAGGCATGTGTTAGGCGCAAGGCAGCAAATATTGTGGCCATATGAATAAATGACAGCTACTTATATACCGCTGCTCCTATAGATTGACTCACAAATATAAAACTTAGCAGCGTGCAATGGGCAGTCTGACCTATTTATCTACAGTACAAGCTAAGTAGTAGACTGAATTTAGTCTGATAGCTAACATTGAGAGAGTATAGTCAAAACTCTGTTCATAGAGTCGCCTTGTCGGTGGCGGCATCGCGATCGTGTTGTTCGATATTTCTGTCGGAAGAATAAGAACGGATAACGAACGCAAGAAGTAGTGGTTTGTGGCTCACATCGCTTCCCAGGGATAATCCAGCCTGAAGAATATATATAAGTACGTAGTCCATCGAAGCAATATCTCAAAACTTGCCAGACATCACCGACATCCTCTCCAGAAAAGTAACTATCATAGTTAAAAATCAGATCAAGAGTAGAAGGCATAATCGAAAAGGAGGTGCCATACGGAGTTCCGGCGGGTAAATCAGCAAGCTTATCTTTCAGTTTATTGTGGACAACAAAGATTGCAAATGAGGTGGCCGAGCGGAGAGCCCCGCGCTCCGATTCGGGATAAGATAAGAGTTCTAGCTCTACATCTTTCTTGAGTTCCGATAACGCATAGCTGAGGGGAAATCAGAGATCGATATATTGCATGATTGACAATACCCACTGCAAGGTTTTTCTTGTGTCATCGACTTCGTCCTGACACGATGTCAAACAACATACATCGAATACGAGGGAAGCTCTTACAACGATGAGGTTGCGCTTTCCAAGAAGCAGTTTTCCTGGCTGTGACCTAGATTGCGAAGGGATCAAAATGGCGTATTGGACGTTTGGGTGGCACATACAACCACTGGGTACGAATGACTTCATTTCCTATTTGCTCAACAGTTCCACCCTCCACAGGTTCGTAGAGAGAGAGGCCGATAGCTTGAATTTGGAGGGCCTTGTTCACGGTCTGTTCTCGGAGGAAAGTGCGCTGCGATCACATTTTCAGTAGGTACTAGGGGCGAACCGTGCGATCGACGCGACATGGATCAGAGACCTACCATGACGCGAGCTGGGAAGAATCCACTAAGAAACATTTGTTCGAGCTAATCTTACACGCAGAGAAGTGATTTAACTGACCCTCCGCCTAGGCAGAGCATATTAATAGACAGCAGAGGACAAGCAGATTGAGAACCCACCGATGGCAATTAGGAGGTCTGGGTTAAATTCCTGAGCAATTTTGGGGGTGGTCTTGCGGATGAGATTGTGGATATCATTGTAAGTGACCCGCCAGTGTTTGACTTGATCTGCCATTGTGAAGGAGGTGGAGAAAGAATTTATGTAAAAGTAACAAACAGAATCGATCACTTCACTAAAATTCAAGATTCGCTCATGTGACCAATCTCCCTTCTTCCTCCTACCAACTCATGGCCGGTCAGCATCGAGCCACACTCGCCTCTCAGCCGCTCATTTACCTCTCAAACAGATCCATCGTCCTCGTCAACGCCAAAAGCTATCGGAAGCACCGTCAAAAAGACCAGCGATGTAACCAGACAAGGCACCCAGAAGCTCAAGTTTGTGCCGACCCTTCCGCAACGGCGCAAGAAGGAGTGAGCCTTCTCGTCTGCTGCACATAAATATGGCTCTAACACGGACTACAGAGAAGTAAAGCCTGTATGTGCGCTCCATTGATATTTGCGCAATATATTCATGCGCGTCAAGGAACCGACACTTGCCGCTATACCTGCCGTGGCCGAACGCGGCCGCGGGCGTGGAAGAGGACGCGGTGAAGGTCGAGGCAGAGGCAGAGGGCGTGGGGGACCTCCCGTCGTGGAAATGACAGCCAGTGGTCCATTTGCAATGGGTCCTGCCATGGCAGGTAGTAGCTCTCGTCGTAGCGCACCGCGTTCGAATTTCGCTCCAAGTCTCCCGGTGGATGCGTCCCTAGGCTCCAACTTTGGAAATCTTTCACATTCTGCACCACCCTCGCTCAAGAAAGACGCGAACGGCTTGGGAGGAAGCACCTCGGTCAAGGCAGAGGAGGAAGAATATTCCGATCCTGATGAGGGTGTAGAAATCGTGGACATGGAGAACGTTCGTCAGATGGATTGGATGGCGCCCGAAAGTCTGAAAAAGGAACGGAGAGAGGCCAAAACCAAAAAGGTCAAGAAAGAAGAGATCATGGATGACGACGACAGTGAGCATATTTCGGCTCCGACAGGTACTCATATCTGATACGCGATCGTGCTCTCAGCTATCGCTGTAATGGATCCTCAAAATGCTCTTCAGCTGAGCGAGAGTGAAGAAGAAGAAGAGCTGGAAGACATTATCGAAGATTTTGCAGCTCAAAGCACCATTGACTCGGTTCGCTTGCTGCACATTTCCTTTCCACGATACACTGATTTATATATTTGAATTCAGGGAGAATCTATACACGAAGATCGGTTGTACTTTTTCCAATTTCCGTCCCCATTTCCAAAGTTCTCGTACAAAGAACCACCGGCAATGGATGTTGACATAGAACCACTACCTGTGATGCCTGAACTATCAACTTCCTCCAAGAAAGTATCATTCGCTGCAGACGTCAAGCCCGATATTACACCATCTCGGACGCCGTCCGCTGTTCCCTGCGAACCTAAACAAGAACAGCCACTGGATGGTATAATCGGTCAATTGGAAGTGTATAAAAGTGGTGCCGTCAAAATCCGACTGACTAATGGCATTCTACTTGATGTGAGTACACCAGTCTCTGACGCCTGTTAATTTTTTTGACGTGTTTCTGCCCTTTATGTAGGTCAGCGCGGCGACGCAACCGTCATTCCTACAACAGGCCATAGTCCTTGATCAAGACAAAAGGCAACTTCATGTACTTGGAGAGGTCAACAAGCAATTCGTCGTTTCGCCCAACATTGACGCTCTCTTGACTGCGCTCCAGGCTGAGCAGAATGCACCAGTAATAGAAGGGGAAGAAAATATGATCAAGATGGATTGAGTTGCTGTATGCATTGCATTGATGTCAAATACATACATGAAATATAAATTGGGATACCACCCTCTAGTGATCATTCAGGACACCATACTCTTGCGAGCACGCTGTGACTACATTAGTTTAAATTAATCTAGCCTACGTTTGGCCTACATATATTCGGAGTAGTCATATTTAAAAGGCCCGATTAGGAGATTATTTCTCAAAGAAGCAAAACAACGATCACGTGCTAATTTTAGCCAAACATACGTAACGTTCATTGATATTGATTTTGACTCGAATTTGTCAGACTTGGCTCTTCCTTTCAGCTTTCTTTTTGCATATTTTCTCCCTCTCTCTTTTTGTTTCTTGCGATGCTTGTTTCATCGTCACAGCGTGCGTGTCCTAACATGTTGATCGACTCATGGCAACTGGGAGCCTCCTTTCTAGTACTTTCGAGGTTTGGAAGCTTGACAAACTTTCCCGCCTCCATAACTGCAACTACTATATAATGCAACCTAATCGTCATTGTGGACTGCTTCTAAATATGACTTCCAATATTCACTTGGATATCCGTTCAAAAACAACTGCATTGGGCATATTTTTCTACATTCTATTCGCTGAAGTTCATCAATGACACCGGCCTCGTGCCGGGACGAAATTCTCTCAGAGGTGACAGAATTCTCTCAGGGATCCGGTATGCACTTCCCTGTACTTCCTCCGGTATATAATTCTGAACTGCAGCCTCAGTGAGTCATCTGACAGGCCGCCCGTGACCCGTGCACCGGCGCCTAAATAGAGTTTTGCGGGCGTAAAGCGAACAGGTGTCGTTTGTCCTTTCCTTTACAATTACATCCATCCATCACAATCATGTCTCGCAGTGCCGTTCGGTCTGCAAGGCTCACCAAGTCGTATACAGCAATCATTTCAGGAAAGATCAAAATCTCGCCTCATCTTGGCCCTCTCTTTCTCGAGGCGTTTTATACACAGCCCAGCCCGGTCGATTGCGTCACGAACCTTGCAAGCAGCAAGGAAGGGCTTCAAGCACTACAGACAGCTATCCGCTATGACTTGTCTCCTAAATTTCTAAACTCTCATGGCGCGGCTGTGCTGCAATACCTTCAAGACGACGAAATCAAGGTCATCAACAACGGTTTATTCCTAGTCGACGTTATAACGAAGATAGCCAAACCCCCAACGTTTTGGATCGAGTTTCGGAAAGCATTCCTGCAAGGCGAACTCGACGAGGGGGCCATAATTTCTTTCGCATGGTTGCTGTTGCAACTCTGCACGTTGCCCGCGGACGACGAATCAACTCATTACCGACGGGATGCTGAAATGCCAACCATTCTGAACACCCTTCGTTCCGCCTCGTCCCCGAAAATTGTCGCTCTGGCCGCAAAGATCGAAGATGTCCTCAATACGGCGCAGTCCATCACCAACATCGATAAACACGCCGCAGTTGCCGGTCCTGGTGGGAGGCATGATAATGATTTTGTCGACTTTCGCCGGATCTCTATTCTCCCTACTTGCGAAGAGTTACAGTCCAAGGAGCAGCCATTTTTGAGACCTGCTAGTGTCCTCGAAGACCCTGATACAGAATCAGCTCGTGTGGCGATTCATCTAGATAACCAATTTCGTCTTCTTCGCGAAGATATGCTCTCTGAAATGCGAGAGGAGGTCCAGATCGCGACAAATCAGAAAAAAGGATATCATAAAGGCTTCAAGATCAAAAGCTTCAAATTGATAGACATCGACTTTGGAAAGGAGAAGAAATCTGCTGATTGGGGCTTGGTGTTCCAATGCAAAGAATTGTTCCCCAAGATGAAGGATCTCATGGATGAGAAGAAACGGAAGGACTATCTTTCGAAAGAGTACAATTTCTTCAAACATCAGTCGCTCGCGTGTTTGATGGTGGGAGACGAAATTGTTGCTTTCCCTACCATTAATCGCGACGAAGATCGATTGGCCAAAAATCCACCAGAAATCGTTCTTCAATTTCCAAACACGGAAAGCACTCGGAAGGCGTTATATACGCTCAAAACGCAGAAAGACCTTACACTCGTCCAAATCAACACAGCGGTCTTTGCATATGAACCCACGCTGAAGGCTCTCCAACGAGCTAAAACCCTTCCCTTATCATCTGAGTTACTGCTCTGGAAGGAGGGCGACGCCCTCGACGAGATTTCTGAACAAGCGACATCCGTCATACGTGCCATTCAAAACAACCCTCAATCCAATCTGAAAAACATATTATCGACGGCTAACGATATTCTACTGGATGCGTCTCAGGCCAAATCATTGATATCTGGTCTTACCCAGAAAGTTTCGTTGATTCAAGGGCCACCTGGTAAGTCTTGTTGCTCCCGACGTTTCTCTGTTCTAGATTTGGAAGTCTCATTAGCTTTTTGTTCAAATAGGTACCGGGAAATCATTCATTGGAGCCCTCTTGGCTAAAGCCATACACGATCACACCAATCAACGGATTTTGGTTGTTTGCTACACAAATCATGCATTGGATGACATTTTAACTAGTTTTCTCGACAATGGTATCCCTCAATCGAGCATAGTCAGGCTTGGGAGCAAATCCACAAACAGGACTGAAGCCTTGAAGATGCCTAGGCAACAAGGCGGAACTCGCGACTGGGCCGTTATTGACGAATTGAAGGGACAGCTACATTCGCTGACAACCGCAACAACTTCCACTTTTCAGCGATATTCTTCCACAAAGACCGACTATATTGAAATTCTTGATTTCCTTGAACTAGAAGACCCCGATTTTTACGCAGCCTTCTGCTTGCCGGAATCTAGTGACGATATGCAAATTGCTGGAGCAGATGGAAAAGGCATTGGTCCTGACTACTTGATTCAACGCTGGTCGAGTGGCAAGAATGCTGGGAGCTTCCATGATGATGTCTCTCAATATCAAACTCCAGATAACAAATTTGTATGGGGTCTTTCTATTGCTGAACGGAAGGATCACATAGATCGTTGGAAAGATGAATTGCTACGAGAAACCATACAAGCTTTCTGTGATAATGCTCAAGAATACAGTCGTTGCTACCAGAAGGTTGATCGCGCATTCAAGTCAGGGGCATCCAATTTTCTTCGACCAAAACGGATCCTTGGTTGCACAACAACTGCTGCGGCCATGTATCGCAACGAGATTCAAGATTTCAATCCAAGCGTACTCCTCGTTGAAGAAGCAGGAGAGATCCTCGAAAGCCATGTACTGACGTCTTTGGGCTCCGAAACATCCCAAATGATCCTGATTGGTGACCACAAGTAAGCCAGCTCTGATCTTCCAATTATCATGTAGCTTATTTCGCGTTACATAGACAATTAAGGCCAAAGGTCAATAGCTATCTTTTGACGGTTGAAAAGGGTGCTGGCTATGACCTTAACCGTTCGCTTTTCGAGCGGTTGATTCTGAAAGAATATCCACACCAGACCTTGTCCCAGCAACACCGCATGCGACCTGAAATCTCATCGCTGATTCGCCATCTTACCTATCCGGAACTCGTTGACGCTCCGAAAACACAAAATCGTCCAAATCTAATAGGTGTTCAGGATAACATCATTTTTATACACCACGAAAACCCGGAAGATGCAAATAAGTCGCTCGCTGATAAGAATGACATGGGATCTACGTCCTCAAAACAGAATTCTTTTGAGATTTCTATGATTCTCAAGATCGTAAAGTATCTTGCCCAGCAAGGCTACGGAACCGATAAGCTTGTCATCCTTACACCATATCTCGGACAATTGCAACTATTAAAATCGGTCCTGAAGGAAGACAATGATCCCATTTTGAACGACCTGGACTCTGCCGAGCTGATTCGGGCTGGGGTCATGAATCCTGCGGAGGCTAAACTGAGGAAGAACCCTATCCACCTTGCTACAATTGGTATGCACCTCAGATTCAGCATCTATCCATATATATTTTCTAACGCCATTTCTGATCACTGTAGATAATTATCAAGGCGAAGAAAGCGACATTGTCATCGTGTCTCTTACTAGAAGCAATCCCCAGTGCGACATTGGTTTCATGTTCTCGCCAGAGCGGTTAAACGTCCTTCTATCCCGAGCTCGGAATGCACTGATTATGCTCGGCAACGCAAACACATTCAAAAATGCGCGAAAGGGCAAAGAGCTCTGGCAGAAACTGTTCGGTTTACTTGCCGATGGTAAACATATATACCAAGGCTTCCCAGTCAAATGTCAGCGCCACCCTGGTACAGAATCTGTGTTGGAAAATGTCCAGAGCTTTGAGGCATTGTGTCCGGATGGTGGGTGTACACTTCCGTGGTAAGCAATTGAATGTCTTCGGTCAGCCTACAGAAATAATCTCTTTGTTGAATAGCGGAGCAAAGCTTACATGTGGCCATTTGTGTCCTTCAAAATGCCATGACCTAGTTGATCACTCCAAGATGAAGTGTATGGAGATGCAGTCGGCTGAGTGCACAAATCATCACCCACAGATTTGGCCATGTAGCGTGGGACCTCCCAAAACATGTCACAAGTGCGAGCGCCTCGCAAAGCTTGCGAAAGAAAAGCAACAGCAAGATCTAGAAGACAAATTACGGCGCGATGCAGAACAGAAGGCACATCTTGAAAGAATGGACTCTATCAACAAAGAGATTGAGCAGGTTCGCATGTCTCAAGAAAAGGCTCGGCTGATCGTTGAGCGCAATATTGCTATCAAGCAACGAGAAGCCGATCTAGAATCTTTGCGAGCCGCTAATGTGATGATGTCTGCTCTACCTACCGTGCCGCCAACAAGTTCCTCCTACGCTCCTTCCTCGGTCCCAGCCTCCGTAAAGCCCACTACAATCCCTACACCAGTGAATAATCCTTCCACGCCACCTGATCCAATCGCAACCAAATCATCTTTCTTTGGTAAAATTTTGGGGAGCGTTTCGGCTGCCATTCAGCCTGTCATGCAAGCCCCTTTGGTTCCACAGAAATCTCAGACATCAGGGAAACCGTTCGTGCCTTTGAAGCCATCCCCATCCGAACAAGAATGGCGGCGCCTAAAAAACGTAGAGGGCATGAATTGCAATGCCATCGATGCCATAATGGACATGACGGGCCTTGAGGCTATCAAGGAACAGGTGTTGAAGGTCAAGGCAAAAATTGACACATCCCGTCGTCAGGGTGCTTCTCTCAAAACTGAGCGCTTTAATGTTGTTTTTCTCGGAAATCCTGGCACGGGTACGGCAAAAACATCATTTCGTTTTCATTGTTTCCAAATTAATCTATATTGCAATTTGCAGGTAAAACGACCGTTGCCCGCCATTATGCCAAATTCTTGGCCGATGTCAAAGCTATACCCGGTGACGCCTTCATTGAGACCACAGGAGCGCGGCTAGCCCAAGAAGGCGTTGATGAAGCAAAAAAACTTATTCAAGGTGCCATCAGCGCGGGAGGGGGGGCCATCTTTGTTGATGAAGCATACCAACTCACCAACGGCAACAGTCACGGCGGCCCTGCTGTCCTTGATTTCCTCCTGGCCGAGATGGAGAATAACCGCGGGACTTTAGTTTTCATCTTGGCCGGCTATAACAAGGAGATGGAAAAATTCTTCGAGCACAATCCAGGACTCAAAAGCCGCGTCCCTTATCAATTTGAGTTTGCTGACTACAAAGATGAAGAGTTGATGGCCATGTTCGAAGCAATGATCAAAAGGACGTATTCAGGACGGATGGTCCTTGAGGGCGGTATGGAAGGACTGTATACTCGTATGGCGATACGACGACTAGGCAGACGGCGCGGACGACCAGGCTTTGGGAATGCTCGCGACCTCGAACAAATGTTCGCTGAAATTCGTGGGAGACAGGCAACGAGATTAATAAAAGGGCGGAGAGAGGGCACAAGGACAGACGATTTCTTCATTAATCATGAAGACCTGATCGGACCCAATCCGTCGACTGCCATCTTAGAAAGTGATTCTTGGGAAAAGCTGCAAACACTCATCGGGCTCAAGTCCGTGAAGGATTCGGTGCAGAGTTTTTTCAGCCTGATTGAAGAAAACTACCAGCGTGAACTGCAGGAGAAAGAGCCAATGGAGATGTCTCTCAATCGTGTATTCCTTGGCTCACCTGGAACAGGGAAAACTTCAGTGGCAAAACTCTATGGCCAAATTTTAGCCGATCTCGGACTACTGACCAACGGAGAAGGTCTGTATCCCGGAATCATTCTTACATGCATTGTTCGTGAAATACTGACATTATCTTTGCTCTAGTGGTCACTAAAAACCCGGCCGATTTCCAGGGAGCAGTGTTGGGAGCGTCTGAAGCTAACACAAAGGCAATATTGGCAAGCACTGTCGGAAAGGTCTTGATCATCGACGAGGTACGTAAATTATTTTCGTCCATTCTGAAATGACATCCAATGGTATCGTAGGCGTATATGTTATATGGAGGCGGAGGCAAAGATAATGGGTCTGGCGGAGGATCTTCCAATCAATACAAGACTTCTGTCATCGACACTATTGTTGCGGAGGTTCAAAATGTCCCTGGCGAAGATCGTTGCGTGCTCATGTTGGGATATAAAGACCAGATGATTGAAATGTTCCAGGTACGTTTCTTTGTCCAAAGATTGACGACATCATGTAGCCTGATATAATACTTTACAGAACGTCAATCCCGGATTGTCGAGACGTTTCAAGATCGAGGACGCCTTCAACTTCGAAGACTTTTCAGATGCGGAACTACTGCAAATTCTTGATCTAAAGCTCAAGTCAGGCGAGCTTGACGCGACCGACTCTGCTAAGAAAGTAGCATTGGAGCTTCTTATTCGGATGCGCAATCGCCCCAACTTTGGCAATGCTGGCGAAGTGGAGAATATCATCACACAAGCCAAGGCACGTTGCGTCGCGCGTCGTGCAAAGTTACCTGCAGCAGATAGACCCATCGACGTGGTCTTTGAACCGCAAGACTTCGATCCGGACTTCGATCGAGGCGTCAGTGCCACTGCAAATCTCATCAAGCTTTTTGATGACGTTATTGGCTGTGAAGCTATCATTGATAGACTCAAGGGATACCAAGAGTTGGCTCTCGTGTGCAAGAAGACAGACAAAGATCCCCGCGACTTGATTCCGATGAATTTTGTGTTCACAGGACCACCTGGTAAAATGACACGTTGACTGCGGAAGTGTAACCTTTCTAATGCACTTTGTACTTTAGGGACTGGAAAGACAACAGTCGCAAGAAAAGTCGGCCAGGTTTTCTATGATATGGGCATCTTGGGCTCCGCAGATGTTGTCGAGTGTTCGGCAACCGACCTTGTTGGCCAATACGTGGGCCAGACAGGTCCGAAGACCAAGAAGCTGTTTGAAAAAGCACTCGGAAAAGTTCTCTTCATCGACGAAGCGTATCGCTTGAGCGAAGGCCACTTTGCGCAGGAGGCAATCGACGAATTGGTCGGGCTTCTCACCCACCCTTCTTTCAAGTCCAAGCTTATCATCATCCTCGCCGGCTATGAGCACGATATAAACCGCCTTTTGTCCATCAACGCAGGCTTGTCAAGTCGATTCCCTGATCAAGTTATCTTCCAGAATATGGACGCAGACCACTGCATGGACATATTGCGCAAGGAGCTCGGCAGGAACAAGGTCGTCCTCGAAAATATCGACGACCGTACATCCAGGGTCTACATCGGCATGAAGGAGCTCATTCTGGATCTGTCGGAGCTGAATGATTGGGGCAATGCACGAGACATGATCACCCTCTCGAAGGCTCTCGCAAGCCGAGGTTTGCTGTCGTTGAAAGACCTGCCGGATGGTTCAGACCCTCGCCTCTCCGCGGATGAAGCTTTGGCCATCACGAAGAAGATGCTGCAGGATCGCCAGAGACGGGTCAAGGTCTCCGCAAAGCCCCGAAGGACCGATCGGTTGCCCGAGCAGAGTGCGACGCCTATGCCGCCGACGCCGCCGCCAGTGTCTGCAACAACCAGCACAGCCGCAGCCCCGCCACCTTCGCCTCGCACACAGACCCCTACTTCGCCCAAGCCGCAGCAGCGCTCTCGGAAGCAAAAGCAGAATGCGACAAACCAGTCCCAGCCGCCTGTCCAAAATAACAGTCGCCGTGGTCCCGGAGAAATTACCCAAGGCGCGAGGTCGCCAACAGTGACACCCACCACCCAGCCGGGTGTCCAGCGGGATCCAGGGGTCTCCGACAAGGTGTGGCAGGAACTGAACGAAGCCAAACGAGCCGCCGAAGCGATTGCAGAAAAGGCTAGGAAGGAGCAACGTGAATTCGAACGAAAGGTCGCAGAGCAGAAACGTTTCGAAGAAGCGCAGCGAAAGAGGAAACTCGAGATTGAGCGGGCTCTAGCTGCTGAGCGAGATGCTGCCCGGCGAGCTGAGCTGCAGCGCCAGCGCGACGAAGCCCGCCGCTTAGAAGAAGCTGCTCGGGCAGCGAAGCAGAAGGCGGCTGATGAACTCCGTGCTCAAAGAGAGGCGGAACGTCGGAGGCAAGAAGCAGAACAGAGAGCGCAGCAGAAACTGCGTCAGATGGGCGTCTGCGTTGCCGGTTTTCAATGGCACAATATGGGCTCGTACTATAGGTGTGGAGGCGGGTCCCACACCGTTCCTATCAGTTCACTGGGACTGTGAATATGGCGTACCCTGCCGTAGCATTCATCAATGCTGTGTCGGCGGACTCTAGATAAATGTCTCGTAGAAACAGCGTAGATACATAAATCGTGATAAAGTCAAGATAAAGGTAGTAGTAGAAGATAGATAGATGATGTTCCCACAATAAACCCAGGATCTGTCTGACAACTCTGATCCTCGAAAAATTTCCGTCGATTTCTTTTACGTGTTTCCCTCATTTTATGAAAAGCATCGGGTTACACATGAAAATGAATATATTTCATCGCATCATATTCTCTTGACAAACTGACACCAGCAGTTTCTGTTCAACTGTACAATTGGTGCTCCGGCCCCGCTCGACCAAAGCTCGACACTAGCGCGAAGGCCCTACACAAAAACGAAGTACCCACGGGTCAAAGTAGAAGAATAGAAAATGTATCGCAAATCGAACTGGATATGTGACTCAAGAATGTAGTAAGTGGTAGTACCAAAAAGGTGAGCGGTTTGTTTGGGGTTTATAATTACACCACGTGCTGTCAATAGATGGTGAAAAAGGTGTGTACAATATACAGAAAGGCCATAAAATCAGGGAAACGGTAGTGCAAGGAAGTCCCGGGCGAAAGAAATGACTGAGTGGTTGGCGAGTGGCGATATCCTAGGCACGAACGACGACTTGAGCGTACGAGGGCTCTGTACCCTTGCCGGTCTTCCCTTCCCATTCCTCAGACTCGATGTACCTCAGGGTTCGTCAATCTCCATGTCATACACCACCTGTGTCGGCACGTCGTCGAGCATGATCACTCCCCACACAGCAGAGACCAGCTCGAACTCGTCCTCTTTCCTTCCGCGACTCATCCGAGACTCAAGAGCTCCGCAAGCGACACCCGCACGCCCGCGCAATCGCTAACGCTCTGCGCGGCCCGTGCGTTTGCGCGCGCAATTTCGCCAGAGCATGCACCGGGCCCCGCTGCGGAGAGGCGGAGGAGTGGGTGTTGGTTTGATGTTAGTCCTCGCGCGGGGCTTGTGCTCGGCCGTATAATGACAGATCGACTGTCTTATGTGGTCTGTGAAGGAGGCTGGTGCTCGGCCATCGTTGAATGTATGCACGGCCGCGCATAGCACGCCAGCTGGATGGCGCTAGAGGGCATGGGAAGGCATGAAGAGAAGGGCGAGAATCGTGTTTATGGGCGTAGCGCGGCGTGAATTGCGAGTAATGCGTACCAGGGATTTATGTGTTATCTGGCCGTGCGTACAGATGTTCCTGCGTGAATGGGGACCCAACCTGCATGCATGCGCGCGCGAGCGCTGTATCGCTCCGACCTGACACACGCACGCATAGACATTCGAGCGCGCGCGCGCGTTATACGGGCTGCTACTCGTCCAGTTCATCCGGCCCTCCGCGCGTGGCGGGCACGGGTCTGGCACGTCCTGTGCCGCCCGCGCGCCTACGCGATGTGTCGCCCGGTTCCTCTCCTCTTGTCCTTCCGCTCGAGACGAACGCGACCCATCAAGCCCGCCGACCAGCGCATACATATGTGGACGTCGGATCCCGCTGGCTGTGATTGCGTGCACGCTCCTGCGCAGATGATAGCTGAACAGGCGACGCTGAACACCAACTCTCTCTAAGCACGATGGTTCATAATGACAGCCAAGTCAAGTACATACCAGCATGCACCGCCTCGCCGGGAGCTCCCCTTCGGCACACCGACGTCCCAGGTATGCTCGCTAGCGCACGTCGACACTCTAATGCAGCAGGGCACCGCACATGCTATGGCGCTCTGAATTGTGTGGTCGCGCGGCAGGCGCTCGTACCATCCCGCGCTGTTGAAATGAGAACGAAGGAATCCCTCGCACGCAACGCACCGAGACACGCCCCCCCCTCCAAGTGTATCGCTCCCTCCTTGGGCCCAGTGCCCTTGAACGCACAAGCCCATGGCGCTGGTGGACGGTAGCCTGTCCATTCATGTCGAATTTCCGGCCACGCGCAAGCCATGCGAAAGGGTGCGCAGGAGATGGGGCTGGGCTGGGCACGGGGTGGGTCAGTGATGGTTCGTGGTTCGTGCGCGGAGGCGCGAGCGTAGGGGTGGTCGGGCGCGGCGCGGTATTGGTGAGGTTAGACAGCGCGCGCGGATAGTGTCGGTATTGATGCAGCGACGGGCAATGCTCTTGGGATCTTGCGGCCGGCGGCAGGGAGGAACGGCGGATTCGGGCGCGACCTTGATTTCTCGGACTTCAAGCTTCACCAGAGACAATGGCGCGCAGACACCAGTGGCGCCGCTGCCGAGCGGACCTGTGACGGCGACCGATGGGGGCGGGTGCTCAGAGGTCAGCCTCCGCAACATCAGCGGATAGGGATGTCGGTAAGCCGACAGCGACTATGCAGCGGCTCGCGATCGTGCAGAAAGCGGACCAGCCGCTGCGCAACCCGATGCAGCGCGGCACAGTCCAGAGTTTCTGTGCGGATGACGTTTCTCCGAACGCGGGGCGCTGTGGATGCACTCAGGTGGTGGCTTCCGCGGGACCTGCATAGACCGCATTTTTGTAGTGCAACTTGTGCCGAAAAGGGTGCGGTTTCAGGAGGCAATGAACAACGAGGTGCAGTGAAGAGCAAACAGAAAGTCCAAATCGAGACTCAAATCACACGCGCCTATGTAACTCATGGTGGAATTGCAGCACATTAATTAAAATTTGGAGGTTTGATCTGCAGTGCTATATAGTGCACTTAGCCTACTACGATGCTACTACTACTATGATACGCTATGAAATAATCACATATGGAAAAACTGTGCTGCGCTACGGCGAGATTCAGGCAAGATTCAGGCATACATCAGTAAAAGGTAGAAAAAATGTTTTCACGTTTCAACTCCGACACCTAGGTGGCGGTGTTAGAGTTGTATATACTGGCTTATGGGGCATTATATGGCAAGTATCAGAACGTCTTGAATTCCAAAGGAGGGGACACAATTATAATCGATAATATATATACGACGGGCTGCTGTGTACCATATATCGTAGGTATAATGAATTGGTTAGGAATATATGGGAAGTATCAGAACGTCTTGAATTCCAAAGGAGGGGACACAATTATAATAGAATATATATATACGACGGGCTGCTGTGTACCATATATCGTAGGTATAATATGATATAATGAATTGCATAGGAATATATTCCGAGTATCAGAATGACAAAATGGTTAGAAAGATTGTAGATAATTACTTATGGTTTCTGAGGACAATTAGGAGATCATGATCAGCTGACGATGGGACGAAAGTAGTCACACGAAGGATATTTTAGGATCTCTTGAACACTACATGATGTCTAATTCTGTCTACTTTTTGGAAACAGGCCATATCCTGAGAGGGTGAATATTAGCATAGATTATAGGTACAGATAGTGTAGGACATACCCAATCTGAATGAGACGGCCCCTGAGGGCGCCGTACTCCTTTCCGAAGTGATTGGCTGCACGGCCGCAGCAGTCGTCTGCCGCGGTGAGGTGTGGGTTGCGCGAGTCGAGAGTGAACGCGAGGACCCCCAAAAACTCGCCCTTCTTGCTCGGGGTCGCGTATAGTTCGGCAAGAACTTCACGGCGCGGCCCATGCGGCGTCGACCTGTTCAACAGGTATTCGACGAATGTCAGCACGGTGTCGAATCGTTTGAGACGACTTACGTGATGGTGAGGTGCGCGCTATCGGCCGGCAGATCATGAGCGATCTTGCTAAGCGCGATATACGCTCCTTTTGAGATTTTGGGGTGCATTTTGGCCTTACAGGCCTCTCTGAGAATGCTTATGACGATCATAGCGCGGGTGGTGGGTTCTATGAAGTGTTTGTGGGCTGGAGGAAGCTGGATGACACTGTTATGACGGTGTATGAGAGGAGGAGCTGTGTATGGTGTCCGTTTATATGTGATTTGACTGCGAGAAAGTGACAAAGTTTAATGTGTCACTCTGTACAGTTTATGCCTATGTAATACATGTACGCGCTTATTTATTTGACAAGGTTCTGCTGTGCGAGCGCTTATTTGGCAAGGCCTTGTGGTTATATAATATATATATATCACTTATCCMATAAATAATTAGCTTGTATCTCCGCCATTCATCGCATGTGGTGGTTATTGAGAGAGAGTTTAACGGCTCTTTGATCGCCAAAGCGCGTTGCAGCCTGGTGTTATACGCACATTGCTTCGTAAGCGCCCGTCCATCAGGTAAGTGTTTCCCCTGGTCCTCAATAAATAATTAGCTTGTATCTCCACCGTTTCGCGTATGAAGTTACCTTCGTATTGGGGATGGTGGAGGTACCTGCTAGCTATTTACTGAGGGATAGGAAAAGCACTTACCTGCTTCTTTCAGAATATCGCCGGCACGGGCTGGGGGCGCGGCGTGCTCGCGTGCTCCCATGGGTGGGGCCACGTGTTGTCAGAGCTGGACGTAGACRCGCGATTTTGGGGACCGATAGTACCTGTTACGGGCTGGGAGGCCCAGAAGCACCACGCTCAAGACATTCCAGGAAGAGACGGACGCAACCTGGCAGCTCCGCGCTGTGCCAGCCAGGGATGCGGTGGGCCCACGCTTCACTACTTAAATCTGTCCACGAAAGAGTCGCCGCTGATTTTTTGGATCACGACCTCGCTCACAGCGATCTCAAGCCCTGCGTGCATACATCTATTGACGCTCGCGGTATGTCTATATTTAATCTATTAATAGAATAAAATCCACTTAAGCCACGCGAGCGCCCGGCGGCTTTATATTTACGGGTACTGTATATATACAAGTCTAACACCGCCACCTAGGTGTCAATAGCTAAAGTTCTCCTGAACAATCTTATGCTCTAATTATAATTAYGGCTTCAAAACACAAATTCCATACACTGCCGACCATGCCAAATTATACCATGAGCAAAATTATAGACAAATTCATAGCAAGCATATAAAATAGGAACAATTGAGTAATGTTATATTTTACCCCGATTTTACGACATGGGAAAGACAATAGCAATTCGGATATTATATTATGTAGTTCTGCTCTATAGCTACTTGTAAAATGAAGCATATTGCGTACAGGCAAAATCACGTCAAAATTTTCCCACCAAAAGTTTGGTGAGAAAATATTGCGCCAATTTTGCATGTAGGTAAAATGCTACATTTTGCGGAATGGAGAAGGGCAAYGACATATAGAAAAATGATAGCCTTTCCAATATATTTCACGAACTATAGAATTTATTCAGAATGTAGAATAGTAAAGTTTACATAATTTTATATGCCTCCCATAAATTTCTTCACGATTTTACTCGATGCAATATTTGATGCGGGTGA
Source organism: Hypholoma sublateritium FD-334 SS-4 (assembly GCA_000827495.1). NCBI lineage: Eukaryota > Fungi > Basidiomycota > Agaricomycetes > Agaricales > Strophariaceae > Hypholoma > Hypholoma sublateritium. The sequence continues at coordinate 799 of KN817641.1, read as the reverse complement.
TAGTGCCTCAGAACCATGAATCTCCAAGCGCTCAGATACCCGTGTTCTAATAAATATATGGACTTGTGGGCCAGTATATGCCAAGTCTTTACTGGCACCGAAGACATTACAGTGGATGATATATATGTAAAGGTCTGACATATGTTATATATCTGCAGTATAAATCTGATTCCATAAACTACGCGGAATTATATTGGCGAGCGTCTGATTACAATAGATGATACATGTGTTAGGGYCTGAGTTATACTATGTATCTTTAGTATAAATCYGCTGTCATGGATTACCTAGGGTTATATGCCAAGTATCAAAAGTTTTGGCGACCAATATGTAGTTCAGGATTATATCAGATTATGAATGCCTGACTGTATGCTACTGACATCGTATTCTAGCCGAATTCTAGATATTAGGATTAAATTGCCTTGATATRAGTTGTGCAATATTTCGGTAACATCCTAGGCGTACTGCAATGCGCAGAATTGGTGTTGGCTGTGGAGGTGCACTGGCGGGTCATAGCTCGGAAAACGTCCGAGTCGCCGATAAGTCACCGGCCATATATTGACCCGAGACCCGCCAGATCTTCGGAGTCAACCTGCACCGCAACTGCATCAATATTCAACGTTCAACTCAAGCTCTGGTCTCAGGTCCCATGCCTTGATGCAAATATGTACCCTCTGAGAACAGCTCGGGCCTCATGAAAATTATAGATGTTATAAGTAAGAGACATTTACACGGCGATATGACAGAACAATAGTATAAAGGCTCGAATATAATTGGAAAATAGCTCGAATGGCCTACTAGC